>OZ023335.1:27920033-27923591 GCA_964007535.1 Brachyptera risi | reverse complement strand
AAATGTAAACGAGTGACTGTCTTACCGAATACAAATACTATTAATGGATATTTATCGAAATGCATTCGTATTTTATTATTACAATGTAGGACATGATTTAAAAATCGACCTTCAAGTTTCATTAATGTTCTTTGACGGTTCGGAACACCAGTTCGTTAATGGTATATCTCGGTAAGTCGGTCGATCGTAACCTTCAAATCTCGCGATGACGCTCGACAGTTCGAGACACCAGATCGTTAGTGGTAATGTGTACGCAGGACGGTCGATCGTGACCTTCAGGTTTCACGTGGATTGTGCAATCTATAAGTGTGGCGTTTTTAATCCTGATATTCCATAAAACTGAGTTAATTGTTGATTCGGCTGCCTTATCGGGTGCATGAGATACTTGTTGGTATTCGGGTTATTACGCCGACTTATCGGGTCTTTTCGGCTTTGGAAAAGTTTAGATTAGAAAAATATTTCTTTGATACCATCTGGGATTCGAGCAAATTACATTATTATATAAACACAAATGTAAAATTTGTGACACCGCTTCAGAAGCTAAAAACGGCCGTTT
The DNA here is from genome assembly GCA_964007535.1 of Brachyptera risi. Taxonomy (NCBI): domain Eukaryota; kingdom Metazoa; phylum Arthropoda; class Insecta; order Plecoptera; family Taeniopterygidae; genus Brachyptera; species Brachyptera risi. The sequence goes on along the minus strand of OZ023335.1, from coordinate 27,923,035 downwards.
GGGCGTGGATTCCAGTCCCGCACAAGGCATGCTTTTTTCTTCTTTTTTTTAATAACACCGAAACTTGATACAAAATCATTGTTCCCCACTTAGGCTGTGGATGAAAGATAGGATCGTCTGAACGGGGCACCACAAGGGCGTTCTCACCAACCCAAAGAATAATTGACAGTGAGATTACTCGTTTTACAAACAATGTAATTGTTCGGTAATGAGGTAATATCGTTAAGGTAATAATGCCAGGGTGAGAAAACAATTCAAACATTCACAGTGGGGAGAAAAGCTCGAGTCTTCTTATCATCACTTCATAGTTTCGTAATCATCTGTTCATTCGTACCCCCGTATAACCTAGCTGTTAGTGGGGTCGTTAAGCCAACAATAATCATCAATTCATAGTGATATGATACACATTATGAAATAATATGCATTCATACTTGTCAGTCATCATAGGGCAAAAAGTTCCCACCAGGGTTAATTTTTTTTGTGAAAATGTTGTGTATGTTCATTATGGATCGATAATATTTTAGAAGGCTCTTCTCTGCACGCGGTATGAAGAAGTTTCACTACAATACGTTCATCCGGAAAGCCACTACGATTGTTTATACTCTAGTTTATCTTTCACAAAACAAGCATCTCGCGTTACATACACGATTTGATCACGTCTCGAGATATTTGATCGTGTATAGTATTGATGTGTTGGTGAAACAACTACTTTTGGGCTAAACTAAGAATAAAAAGTTCAGCCGTATTCGCTCGGCATACAAGACCAGAGAAAGTCACGCCATTTTTTGATTTAAATCAAGGTGACAGAAAATATTTATTTATATCGAAATGGTTATAATCATGCTGATGACAATCAGCTTGTCTGATAAAGAAAGGTTTACTAAACCAATGTATCAATCGTCATCTTCATGCCAACTATCCTCTGGTTTTCTTGTATGTAACGGTTTCACGTATTTGTCAACTAGTTCTTACAAATTTGTCTAGGAGCTTCCATCTTTTTTTTTGCATTTTTTTTTTTTAATGTATACTATTCCTATAGTTGAGAAATGAAAGGTTATTTTACTATGTATTTTTCATGGATAATATGAAGAAGTCGATCGTGGTCTGTTGTTGAGGTACTATCCCAATGTGGACCCGAACGACTGAGGTGAACCAAGGAAAACTGATGGTCGATCAAGGTGAGATTCGAACCCCGGTCTCCTGAATGACGGTACACACTCGACATCACAGTATAATGCAATTATTTATCTACTTCAAGTCAATAATAGTTCATCCCTCGTCAAATGATAATAGCTGATAACGATAAATAATGTTACACAGATTTATCTGACATCAAATGAGAATGAACTCGAGAGATTTGTATTCAATGTTTCTTTATTGAATCAATTCAATTAATTTTTATTCCATATTTAGACGAGCTTCAGCGAGGATTCAATTTGACATACTGAAAAAAATTGGTGTTCGTTTTTTTTATGTTTTTTTCGGTTCTCCACATGTCAAACGGCTACAGCTATCAATTTCAAACGTTTTTTCACCATGGTTCCTTATCTAACTTAGATCTGTATAGTTTTGTGGCATTATCGGATATCAACTTTTTTTTATGAATTTTAGAAATTTCAAAAATACCCATCAGAATAACACGGCGGAAAAAATTTTAAAAAAAATTTATTTTCAAAAAAATTAAAATTTTGTGTGAAGTTGAATAACATCTTGATACACATTTCCGGAAATTCTCGGCTTGATTTGGTCAGCCATTTTGAAGAAAAAACATGAAATGTGCTAAATTGGTACCACTCGAAGCCGTGTTTACCCATTTATAACTAAAATGTCACCCAATTGGCGAATGTAGGCAAAAGTTTGGCGAAGAAGTCGACATACTATTACTTTCCGCTCGTCTAACAACGCGTATATGGCGTTTTCCCAGTAATTGTAATCACAATAATCATACAATACAGTTTATACTTGAATTATATATATAACTTATAATATATTATGTAATATGATAATATATTATATTAAATAGAAATATATAATTATATAGAAATATATTATTATTATATTTCATAGAAAATGACTTTATTTATTTAAAATAATTTATTTAAATAATTTCCCATTATTTCTGAACACTTATATTGTGAACATATTTATTCATGTATCCATTTAGATCAAAAACCTCTCAATTTAAAATAAATAATCAATTCTTGTTGTTTGAATTACTACTCGATATATAATTTGATGTTCCAATAGTATAAGGTCATTGACTTTCCTCGGAAAATATCCAGGGAAGGATGATGCAGAATATATGACTGAGTCTTTATCAAGCTTGCCTCAGGTGAAAGGTGGTCAGGAAGGCTCCTTCATCTCAACATTGTAGGATTTGTTTTTTTTGGGGGGGGGGGGAGGAAATTATTACAACCTGATATGTATTGGAAAGTTTTTTCACCAGTTTATTTGGCGTGATATTTTCAATGATTTATAGGACAGCATAATGAGTTATGGTGAGAAAAACTGTAATAAATGTAGCCATTTGAGTTTTTACACATTTTATTGTCGAAATAGCGAAAATGGATCATCAGATTTTAAATGGATTTAAATAAAACATAGAAAATTTGAATAATATTAATATATTGATCTACAAGGAGGGGAGTGTCCCCCTACCATGCCGACGGCCAAGTTCGACCTCACAAAACACAATTTTCACTAGTTTATTTGGCGTGATATTTTCCATAATTTATATGACATCATAATGAATTGTGGTGAGAAAAACTGTAATAGTTGAGCTATTTGAGTTATCACACATTTCATTGTCGAAATAGCTAAAATGGATTATCAGATTTTAAATAGGTTTGAATAAAACATAGAAAATTGGAATAATATGAATATATTGATCTTCGTGGAGAGGGAGTGCCCCCTTCAATGCCGACGACCTCACGAAACACTCGACCGTCTCACAAGTACTTCCTCTTGAAGAGTTGATTGACACCGCCGTGTTTGGCGTAGGC
>OZ023335.1:27890033-27915033 GCA_964007535.1 Brachyptera risi | reverse complement strand
AACGAATGACGTAGAACGGAATATAATCTTGAAATCAGCTTCTGCGTCTGCGCAGGAACCGATTTATTGATAAATTTTAAAAACATTCGTTTTTCAATGGAAATATTGACCATCATTTCCTAATAGCATTGAAATTCGATTATTGGGATTATTCGATTACTTTATAAAAAGATTTGTATTGAAATCGTTGCAAATTGAATTAGTTTTAATGAATGTAGCATGGTGTTCTGATACTCATCAACCAATCACAGCAAGGCTGTACGGGGACTCAATACTTGATTCACGGACAAAGGAGGTCGAGGCTATTCCTTGCTTGATTGATTCATATTTCATTCATTTCACCAACCCAATTCCCAGTTTTCGTTCAAACTTTGCAGAGATTATTGAGTCGCTTGTCAAATCATTCATCGTAATTTTCTACTATTGACAAATTTCAACTATTAAACTTGTTTATTTTACATCAGAACTCGCTTCCATGGTCGTGATAGAGTGATAATAATTTGTCTAGTAATAATATTCACGGTTTTTATCCAATTTTGTAAAATGGAAGGTTTTTGTTTGTTCGGCGAAAGTTTCTAGACGTTCCTCGGAATTTATCATCTTTTTGTCCCAATGTGGTTGCCTTCACGCTAATATATTTCGTTAGGCCTATATTGCTGATTATTACTCATCCACATCATACAGTGACAAATTATTATTGGGCCTAGGCATCATGCTTGATATTTTGTGACTTTCAAACAAAATCTAGCATCGAAGCAAACCCAACACTGTCTCTTCTTGAAGCCGTACCTTTTATTATCCCCAATAGCTCAGTCGACTAACGCACTGCATTGGAAGCTTCCGAGTCCCGTATTAAGCCATCATCGTTTCAATAAATCGCTTTTATTTTGTACTCAACAATTGACTATTTGACATTTGATACTTATTCTTGATGTCGGTCTCTTGGGATAGACATCAGAAATATTTTAAATCAAACCATATTTCAACATTTATTTAACATGGTTTCTTATTCCTCCACTCCTATTTGAGTGCGAGTTTGAACTGAGAACAAGTAATAAAACGTTCTCATTCTAGTCCCATGAGTGTGACCCTTTACAGCACACACATGTTCGGTTTTAACAAATTAGTGTATAACGTCTTAGTGGATAGTTTAGTCTTAGTTTCATGTATTGAGGTGTTCTCATCTAAATTTCACTTGCACCTTTATATAACACTACTCACCTTTTTGTTCAGCAACTTATTTTGACATGCGCTAAATGACATCGCTGTCGATGCGCCTTAAAACCCTAATATTCATTTATTCTCGAGTCCCGCGCTAAGCCATCATCGTTTCGTTATATTGCTTTCATTTGTACCCAATAATTGACAGAACGTCCAACACGATCTAAAAACAATTAATGAAATTATAAAAAAAAAATCTACAATCAATTACTGAAATGATCAATAACAACAGATGTAGATTGATGACGTATATAATGACCACGCTCAAGGATTCATCCGTCAATATTTATTCTGGGAATACACACATCGAAGCAATTGGGCCTCAATTTGTCTCATCATACATGTTCTATCTGGCCTCAGTCGGTGTAAGTCAAGGAGGTTAGATTATTATCTAACCTATTAGTATCTAACCTCCTTGATGTAAGTCAATATAATCATCGGTCAGTATATTCTCATCTAAATTTCACTTGCACCTTCATCTAACACCACTTACCTTTTGGTTCAGCAACTTATCTCGACAGGCGCTAAATGACCTCGCTGTCGATGCGCCTTAAAACCCTAATATTCATTCATTCACCAACACGAAAGCTATAATCTTCAAGAAGTATTCCCTTGCTTTGCCCTGGGCAGTCATGAATCATCATATTTCCTTGTGAGATGAGGTATTTATTGGTTTCATATCTATAAATTACCACTATACAGTATTTATTAATTGAGATTGTGCCTGATTTAAATGTTATTTACACACTTTGGACCAGCACCAAGCGAATACGTAGGCCTAATGGGTAACTGTATAGTGTAGATATATTCCGATTCTGTATTAAAGCCTGGATATGGGTTTTCACTGTTTACAACTAAGACAAAAGCTGGCTTGAAGTTCAGTAGGCCTATGCTATGCATAAAGACTGCGAAAGCACGGTCCATCGGATCATTTTGGCTTGAAGAGTGTCAGAAAAGTGGCCACAGGGATAACTGGCTTGTGGCTGCAAAGCGTTCGTAGCAATGTCGATTTTTGATCCTTCGATGTCGGCTCTTCCTATCGTTGCGAAGCAGAATTCGCCAAGCGTTAGGTTATTTTATAACCGTTTGATATATTCCATTGTCCTGGGCATTGTCATTCATTATCATCTTTTCATATTAAATATTGACTACAAGTTTCTGTTATCATTTTGCAATAATTTCCATCCTGGGCATTGTCATACATTCCATATGAAATATTGACCACTATAGGTTCTGATATCATTTTGTAATATATTTCCGCAATGTGATACCTATAAAATGATAACTTTATTTTTATTCAATCAATATTCAATCTTCATTGACAACAGGCTCAAGCCTTCACAGGTACCATGTTCAAGAAACAACAGTGAATCTGAAAATACAAAAAATAGGAAATTAATTCAAACGAAAGGATTTGAAGAAGTAGGGTCCATGTCTTTTTTGGCTCGATGGATGAATGCTTCATAAACGGATTTTAGAAGAGTTTCGAAGAATTGATTTCGCGGGTATCCTTTTCTTTGCCGTTGGTGGAAAGCGGAAGAGATTATTTGGATCAACATGTGCGAAGCGTTGTGGTCGTTTTGAAGGAAGTTGTAGAGAGTGAATTGCTCGATGTATTGCACAAATATTCTGGAGACTTGAGAATAACTTCATATACACGAGAGAATGAAGAAAATGAATGATAACTTCTGTATTGAAAGTTGTGCGATGGACCATGATTATCCAATCAAATCTGAAAGGCTTCGGTGACATTTTTGAAGTTCAGGAGTTGTCTTCCCATCAAATTAGTCACTGGCATTCATTCGTCATCGATATAATTATTCATCATAGAAACCAATTCTAACGAATCAATTCAATTACACGAATTGAATATCTAAAATGACCGCTCTAAATTAATTATCACAATTGATTGAGAAACATTTGTGATAACATTTAGCCTCTTAAACTCTTTGTTTGTATTTCAATTCAGTTGATGTGTTATTTTTGTGATTTCTAATCCTTCTTTGAGTTTGATTATATCTTTTATGAATGGTTCCAAACAAATTTGTGGCATTTTACAAGTCAGATAAGTTTATATCTCAAACCTATTTTCAATGTTCAATGTTGATTTATTAACAACTTGGGAAATGCCCGTGTTGGGCAGGCCATCATTTCCGGTGATTGAATGGTATTTATATGCATATATTTATGAATCAGCTCAAGTATAAAAAAAAGATGAGATAAAATGGCATCGAAAAATAGTTACAAGAAAAGAAAAGAATATTAGATTAGACTAGGAGAGCAGAGAGTAGGAGGTCAAGTTCCCTCAGTAGTTAGAAGCGATTTCATCTGTGATCGAGGAAGGCTGTTCCAATGTCGCGTGGCTCGACCCAAGATGGAATATCTGCCGATGTTGGAGTTCTATCGCTTGAGGTTGAGCTTCTTAGCATGATCATCACGGCCGATAAACTCGGGGGTTTCAATAATAATAATAATATTTTTTTTTATTTCCAATAACTTTACAGTTGTGATACCCTTCAGGATAAATCCTAATAAGGGTGTATGGAAAAACATACTTCACAAATATTATAAGTATGAACAAGGTTAGGTCACGCCATGCAGGATAATTCAACAGCGGATGGCAACCTTGTGTCGACGTGAAGATAAATCTCCCACTTTCGGTCTTTCGAGATTTTGGAGACGCTGATTCATGCAAATCTTCTTTCCTTGCAGAAAATATGAGTTATAGGGTTAGTGGTAGGGGCTCGAGGCACAATTCACAATTTTTTTGTACAATTTTGTGAAAAATTCAGACTCAACAACAAATTCATTTATATCCTAGTTTTACTCGCCCTTCGAGGATCCCTACAAATTTAACGACATCATCTTTATAGTCTTCAGCTTTGATTTCCAATTTTGTTTTCATTTGCATACTATTTTTCATTTTTTCTCCTTTTTAATTTTTGTATGATTTCGTTATCATCATTTAATTTTTTTTTTTCTACATTCTTATTCAAACCTAGTCAAATTATATTCATTCTGTTATTCTCTGAAATGTTTTTATCGATAGTTTTTTTATATTTCAATTAATTGATTTTTATTATGTGTTTTTGCAATCTTATAATGTAAGACAGAGTCTTGAATAAAGATACATATAAATTTTTTTTTTGTAAATAATCAAAATGTGATAATTCTCTTTATCAGTTATCAACGTCACTTTTTGCTACAAAGATTATTTCGTTCCATGTGGCTTGAACTACAATTCAATGTCGGCTCAACTGAGTATTTGTCGCGATTTTTTTGACATAAGATTCAACTTGCTATGCCAATGGTTGAAATAATTTAGCTGAAAACTTGACTAATCCTTGTGTAGCAGATCCAACAGCACTAACGATAGGCTCTCTGTAATTATTTCTAGTCTTAGTTTCACATATTGAGGTGTTCTCATCAAAATTTTACTTGCATCTTTATATAACACTTCTCACCTTTTGGTTCAGCAACTTATTTCGACAGGCGCTAAATTACCTCGCTGTCGATGCGCCTTAAAATCCTAATATCCATTCATTAAGCATTCTCTCTGTATTGTTGTGTGATGAGAAATCAACGAATAAAATAATATGCAAATATACATTTACATATTTCGATTGTTACGTTTCATTGTTGTCAAGTAACTGCATGCCTAGCCCAATAATACCCAATCAGTCCCAGTATATTGAGAATTACCAACTTTAGAAACAGTCCAACTCCAAACAAAGGGGATTTTCAATTCAATGCCTGATTTTTGAGCATTTGTTATGGCCAGTTCAAACGAGACATTGCAATGCCACCATTGGAATGTTAACCTTCCAATGCTGCCATGTGAATCAACTAAACATTGCAATGCCTCGTGTGAAATGGCTATTAGAGCTTGGTTCTAAAACCTGGCATTGGAACCACAGCCTTCCAACGGTGACATTGCAATGCCTCGTGTGAACTGGCCATTACTCCAGTCAATTGTTGGCGGCTTCTTTATGCTCATACTCACTTCTACTCACTTTATTCATACATACTGGTTCTATTCTCATATACAACAACAAATTTAGTTGACTCTACACTGACCTCTTGACTTTTATTTTCATGTGTAACTCAACATCCAACTTCATTCTATTATTCACATTTTTCTGTGACTGCAAGTTTGTGTATCAAATAGAGAATTATACCAACCTCCAGATTGGTATGTTCTATCGATCATAAGAGAAATCACTGCCATCCGTTTGAAAAAAGTGTAATGAATCAATTGAACATACATCCTAATGTGAGCTAATATGCTCCAGTGGCATATCAATGTATTCACCCATTCTTCCCTAGTATCCTACAGGAATACTGGTTATGAAAAGAAAAAGACAAGTCAATTTACAGCTATTGTGAACATCCACATTGGGGTATTACTTCTCCCACAAACCATATTTAAACATATATCTATTATGGTTTGTCGTTCCTCCACTCCTTCTGAGTGCGAGTTTGAACTGAGAACAAGTAATAAAACGTTTCCTTCTAGTCCCATGGGTGTGACCCTTTACAGCACACACATGTTCGGTTTTAACAAATTAGTGTATAACGTCTTTAGTAAGTTTTATATATTGAGGTCTTTTCATCTATATTTCACTTGCACCTTTATATAACACTACTTACCTTTTTGTTCAGCAACTTATTTTGACAGGCGCTAAATGACCTCGCTGTCGATGCGTCTTGAAACCCTGATGTTCATTCATTCAAGCCTGGCAATAAGCTCAATTTTAATAGTCAAGTATTTACCTTTAACTGGTGGGTTTATTGTGATATCCTCTACATCTTGCCCGTAACGGCTGTCAAGTTGAGCCATTGTGTGATGAAATTTTGTTTCCTCTTCAGTTATCCCTGCCAGTACGAACTGAGCCTCCAACTGAGCGAACCACAATGCTGGTTTCTCAGCCCAGAACGGTGGCGGACGGATGGTAACTCGATTTACCAATGTCGTTTGATTGCTGTCCATAACGGCGTCTTCGTCCTCGTGCTGCTTATTGTAGTATGTAGTTTTTGTGTGCAACGAATATTACACAGGATGATATATTTGTGCTGTGATCTGAAGAAGGTTGCGTGTTTAAGTCACGTCTGGGTCACCACTTCAGAGCACACAAAGGATTGATTGAACTGCTTGATTCGAATGCCGAAATCAGAATGTTTTTCAACCTCAAAAATAACAAACGATTGTCAGGGCCGGCAACAATCGGCCCCCATGACACAGGTCCAACAATACAAAACATCCATCACGGCCCCTAGAACTCTTTACTGAATGTCTCTCCAGGGTCCAACAATACAAAACATACATCACGGCCCCTAGAACTCTTTATTGAATTATTGAATATCTCTTACAGGTCCAACAATACAAAACATCCATCACGGCCCCTAGAACTCTTTATTGAATTATTGAATATCTCTTACAGGTCCAACAATACAAAACATCCATCACGGCCCCTAGAACTCTTTACTGAATGTCTCTCCAGGGTCCAACAATACAAAACATCCATCACGGCCCCTAGAACTCTATTGAATTATTGAATATCTCTTACAGGTCCAACAATACAAAACATCCATCACGGCCCCTAGAACTCTTTATTGAATTATTGAATATCTCTTACAGGTCCAACAATACAAAACATCCATCACGGCCCCTAGAACTCTTTATTGAATTATTGAATATCTCTTACAGGTCCAACAATACAAAACATCCATCACGGCCCCTAGAACTCTTTATTGAATTATTGAATATCTCTTACAGGTCCAACAATACAAAACATCCATCACGGCCCCTAGAACTCTTTATTGAATTATTGAATATCTCTTACAGGTCCAACAATACAAAACATCCATCACGGCCCCTAGAACTCTTTATTGAATTATTGAATATCTCTTACAGGTCCAACAATACAAAACATCCATCACGGCCCCTAGAACTCTTTACTGAATGTCTCTCCAGGGTCCAACAATACAAAACATCCATCACGGCCCCTAGAACTCTTTACTGAATGTCTCTCCAGGGTCCAACAATACAAAACATCCATCACGGCCCCTAGAACTCTTTACTGAATATCTCTCCAGGGATAACAATACAAGACATCCATCACGGCCCGTAGAACTCTTTACTGAATGTCTCTCCAGGGTCCAACAATACAAAACATCCATTACGGCCCCTAGAACTCTTTACTGAATATCTCTCCAGGGTCCAACAATACAAGACATCCATCACGGCCCCTAGAACTCTTTACTGAATATCTCTCCAGGGTCCGTAGATGGTTCGCCACAATAACATAACTTTAATTTGTTTTCCAATCTTTCATACACTTAATTACAGTCTGATTTTGTGACCAAGGCCTGCCAATCAGTTTGTTTCTAAGAACCCAATCAATTTTTTTCGTGAAAGTTTCATTTATTGAGGTGTTCTCATCTGAATTTCACTTGCACCTTTATATAACACCACTTACCTTTTTGTTCAGCAACTTATTTTGATGGGCGCTGAATGACCTCGCTGTCGATGTGCCTAAAAGCCTTGATATTCATTCATTCATGAATAAAATCTGATGATAATGATGATAATAACAAATGGAGATTGCACAAATATTGTTCCAACCCGAAATAGCAAGTGACTGGTAGGAGAAGCATTTATATTTGTGAAAATGAGAAACTGATTCTTGTTTGAAATTTTGAAGCTCATTTATTCTGCTGGAAATTGCTGCTTCGATTTTGTAATCTTGTAGTTTGTTAGTTCCTCACCACCAATGAAGAAATCCCAAATTTTGAGATGACAGAAATACAAACAACATTCTGGTTTACTTCTTTTCTTGACAAAAGTCTAGGTATCAGAGATTGCTTATTTTCGTTTCACTTTTCATTGTTGTGTGTCGATGACTTGACACTTATCTACTGGAAAACTAAAAGAGAAGATACAATTGACGACTCGAAATGGAAGTGGAAAGAGTGGATATAGAGAAGTGGGGAAGTATGGTTTAATCCAGAGAACGACACGGAAATAAATAGCGGTATTTTTTAATCATATGTATTTCATATGTATGTATGTTTCATCCGAGCTTTCTAAGATTATCGAACCTATTGGATCTCATTTGACATGCTCGTGGATCTGCGTTAGACGATAAAGTCGTCTTGTTACCAGTATCATTTTTTAAACTGCCCTAATTAGGACATTTTCATGTCCGTTCAAGATGACGTTGTTTGTGCAATCATCTTTTTCCAGTATACAGCTTTTTGACATTTGATACTTATTCTTGATGCCGATCTCTTGGGATAGACATCAGAAATATTTTAAGCCTAACCATATTTCAACATATATCTATTATGGTTTGTCGTTCCTCCACTCCTATTTGAGCGCGAGTTTGAAATGAGAACAAGTAACAAAACGTTCTCATTCTAGTTCCATGGGTGTGACCCTTTACAGCACACACATGTTCGGTTTTAACAAATTAGTGTATAACGTCTTTAGTAATAGTTTAGTCTTAGTTCCACATATTGAGGTGTTCTCATATAGATTTCACTTGCACCTTTATATAACACTACTTACCTTTTTGTTCAGCAACTTATTTTGACAGGCGCTAAATGACCTCGCTGTCGATGTTCCTTAAAACCCTAATATTCATTCATTCATGCCAAAATTGCAGCTTTCAATTTTCAAATTGTACAGCAGTGCTGTCGCATTCTCTAGAACTACGAATACTATATTTTAATCTCGTCACATTCTAAACCGGTACAACTCGGAACTTCTGATTCGGTCCGCCATGTTTATTGAAAGCAATCAGTTTCGTGCCTGCCTGGAATCTTCCTTCGTGTACGTCGACGACACGACCATTGCCGCTCCTGATCGTGCCGTCGGAGTCGAAATACCACTTCTGGTTGGGTCCGCCGTGCGATGGATACATGATGATGTCGCCCGTCGTCCCGCTCACATCCAAAACCAGACTGGAATCAATTTCAATCTTATCAAAACCGTCCTTCTGATACTTCTGGACCGTCTTGGTTGAGTATTGTATTGTATTGTTTTTATCGTGGTTGGTTCACAAAGTTACTGTGTGAGCCACTTCACATGATGGAATAAAACGAAACATTATACATGGATATACATGAAAGTGAAGTTATCAGTAAATCAATTGTAATACCAGTATCATTTTTCAAACTGCCCCAATCAGGACATTTTCATGTCTGATCAAGATGACGTTGTTTGTGCAATCATCTTTTTCCAGTGTACTGCTTTTTGACATTTGATACTTATTCTTGATGTCGATCTCTTGGGATAGACATCAGGAATATTTTAAACCTAACCATATTTCAACATATATCTATTATGGTTTGTCGTTCCTCCACTCTTATTTGAGTGCGAGTTTGACCTGAGAACAAGTAATAAAACGTTCTCATCCTAGTCCCATGGGTGTGACCCTTTACAGCACACACATGTTCGGTTTTAACAAATTAGTGTATAACGTCTTTAGTAATAGTTTAGTCTTAGTTTAATATATTGAGGTGTCCACATCTAAATTTCACTTTAACCTTTATATAACACCACTCACCTTTTTGTTCAGCAACTTATTTTGACAGGCGCTAAATGACCTCGCTGTCGATGCGCCTTAAAACCCTAATATTCATTCATCCATCTTCTGGACTCGTGAACTGACCCCGGAAATATTTCACTTTCAAGACCCGAGTTGGGTCACTTTCTTTATAATTGTAATGAAACAGGTTGGTTTCACTACATCGTGCTCACTTTTAGTCTTAGTTACATATATTGAGGGTATCAGGGTTAAAGGTGCAAATGACCTCGCTCTCGATGCGCCTCAAAACCCTAATATTAATTGAGGTGTTCTCATCTAAATTTCACTTGCACCTTTATATATAACACTTCTTCCTTTTTTGTTCAGCAACTTATTTCGACAGGCACTAAATGACCTCGCTGTCGATGCGTCTTAAAACCCTAATATTCATTCATTCGTTTTACTCACCCGTGCATTTTGCTTTGAATCATGTTGTTACGGTACTCCCACAGCTGATTGGCTGTGCCCGTGTAGTTGTACAAGATGACCGCTGCACTGGGCGCGCGGCAAGAGGTTCGAATGTCCAGCACGAGTCCTGATTGGACGTTTTGAATATAGAACGGCATGCTGATTGGCTGATTGTTGTTGGACGAGAATTAAATCCTGGGAAAACAATGTCAAGATTAGTTTTGTAATGTATCATTCTGTTGTTGTGAATGTTGTATGATCGCTGTATACTGGGCTCGCGGCGAAAGCGAATGTCCAACATGAATCCTGATTGGATGTTTCAAATATAGAACGACAAAAAATCGGCCAATTACTTCACCGTAGCTAATGATAATCTCGGTGGACAATTTTGAAGTTGTATTATTTTGATTATTCATTCTGTTTGCTTTGTAGATTAAAGTCTCAAATATCATATACTCCTGCTCTCTCCAAAGATGAATACTTTCCAATATCCTTCTTCGCCATTTTCATTAAAACCTTCCACTCATTTCTGCCTCTAGAATCATACCTCCTCTCATACAATTCATCTTCTCTCTCTCATTTCTTTCCATCCTCTTCTCCCTCTTAATGTCCTAACAAATATCAATGAACGGTCATTCTTTCTTCTATCCTACGACGTCTCCCATCCAAGTTCACTGGCCATAGCCGATCTCCAACACTCTTTCAATCTTTCCTTCGTCTTCTGTCACCATTCTGATTCTTCTCATCCTTCCTCTCACTTTTCTGGCAGCCAGCTTTCGAACTTTCTCTACTTCTCACTCCTCACAATTCAAGGCCACTGAAGGTATTTACTCGGGATGATGATGAGAATTTGAGTGCAAATAACGATCACTATGCGTTGGCTCACGATACACAGCGTGTCGTAGACTTCCATCGAGTTTTCTAGTAACTATATAGGACATCCAAAAACGGTATTTTTCTGTTCATCTCCATTTCCATCGTGAACTTGATGTTTCCATGTTGGAGATTTGATCTCATTTGAGATGCTCGTACATCTGCGCCGTTGTTTGCGTGAGACGATGAATTCGTCGTGTTGCCAGTATCATTTTTCGAACTGGTTTTTGACATTTGATACTTATTCTTGATGCCGATCTCTTGGAATGGACATCAGGAATATTTCAAATCAACCCATATTTCAAGATATATCTACTATGGTTTGTCGTTCCTCCACTCCTATTTGAGCGCGAGTTTGAACTGAGAACAAGTAATAAAACGTTCTCCTAGTCCCATGGATGTGACCCTTCACAGCACACACATGTTCGGTTTTAACAAATTAGTGTATAACGTCTCTAGTAATAGTTTAGTCTTAGTTTCACATATTGAGGTGTTCTCATCTAAATTTCACTTGCACCTTTTAAATAATACTACTCATCTTTTGTTGCAACTCATTTCGACAGGCGCTAAATGACCTCGCTGTCGATGCGCCTTAAAACCCTAATATTCATTCATTCAAAGGTGTCCAGTTCTGCTTGGCCATTCTGCCAAATCACATACGTGTCGTCACAATATCGAAACCAACATCGTGGCTTCAGCACTGCTGAACTTGAGACTTTCTCCTCGAAATCTTCCTTAAAGAGGTAAGCTACCACCGGTGACAATGTAGACACAATCGGTGCCCCCTTCAACTTGCCTGTGGAATTGTTTGTCACATAGGAAGTCAGTGCTGTCCATGCAGTGTCGAGCCATGATTATTAGATTTTCTGGTATTTGACGGGTTTCCATTATCAAATCTAATGCTTCCATAACCGGGACTTCGGTTAAAATAGATACCACATCAGAACTGACGAGTAAGTCTCCCGGCTCAGTTTTCAAACTCTGTAGAATTTCAACAAAATGCGTCGAGTTTTTGACGTATGACGACGCAGTTTTACAGCAGGGTTGTAATGTCTGGGCAATATATTTAGCTAGGGCTTGAGTGGGAGAGCCAATGGAGCTGACAATCGGGCCGAAAAGGACATCAATTTGATGGATTTTGGGAAGCCCATAGAATCACCGTATTCTTGAAGAATTTTGACATTCGATACTTATTCTTGATGTCGATCTCTTGGGATAGACATCAGGAATATTTTGAACCAAACCATATTCCAACATATATCTATTATGGTTTGACGTTCCTCCACTCTTATTTGAGTGCGAGTTTGAACTGAGAACGTTCTCATTCTAGTCCCATGGATGTGACCCACACAGAAATAACACAAAAAACACAAACAAAACACAGAAATAACTATTTACATATAAACATTAAAAAATGAGATTATTTAACAAAAATGAAATGGCGAGGTTCAAATACATGAGTTCCACTGATAAAACTCAATTAGAACAGTTCTATGCTCGCCAACGTTCAATGTTCATTACTAAACACATTATCAAGGCTCAAAGTAGAGATGTGATGTGAACCCAAAATCATGAATAGTATGTATAAATTAGAACAAGAGAAGTTGATGCTCTCACCTGTTCGATTGAAACGTACCGGCCCTTAGGTCTACGATGAACCAGATCGATGTGATGTAATGAAATTAACATCAATTCAGTTATCGTAAAACAGCTGATAGAGATGCAATCTATTCACTCTAATCAGTTCATAGAATGATAACATGACTTTTGTTGATGTGTTTCAATTTCTAGGAAATTCTTTCAAGCACTGTAATTGCGGTCACGTGGAGTGATCGATCAAGCTGGATTAAAATGCATCTCGTGAATATAAACCGATAAGCTGGCATTACATGAACATTTTCGATGCGACATCGCAACCGCATGCGGGAGCGATATCGGCCATTTTGAATTAATGACCAATCAGCGAAGACTGAGTGATGGTGCGTGGTTTTGTCGCGCAAGTTCAGCTTTATTTTATTTTTGGCTCGCACCGCAGCAAATCGTATGCGGAATGGCCGGATGTAGCTTGGGTCTAGGTAAAATACGCTGAGGTCGCCGTCGTACTGCTTTCCTCAGAAACAGCTGTGTAGATTTTGGCATGAATTGTTGTAAAATAATTCCATAATTGATGAATTCGCCCACGTGCATACGACCTCTTTTATGAGATTTTTTTTATATAGACATTATTATTATTGAGAAGACACCAGCGATATCAAAAAAAATTACAACAATCAGTCAACGTACTTGAGTCATGTCACGAAAATCCTCCTCACAAAGAAAAATAAATAAATATGAATTTCAATATTTTTATTCAAACATTTTACATACATGTGTACTTAAAAAATACGAATCTGTGAGTTCATGCACCCTTATTGGCGAAATTAATTGCTAAATATGGCGAAAGACTTTTTAAAAAATCGATTTTCAAGGTTACACAGGAAAAAAAAGGTGAGTCCTGAAAAATTGACAATTCATATTCAGGTTGAGCTATATGCAAGAAACAGTTTTCCGAAAACTTTGAGTTGATTTTTCACAGCTTCGGCCTATAGAAGCTACAGCCCTTTAACGTAGTAATATTTAATGTCCACGAAGCAAATCGTGGGCAGTTGGTTAACTCTACAATCATCCACGTTACCATTATTATCTATATTTAAATTGTATATTCAGTGCATAGTTATTTAATTATATGTTTATTAGTTTTATTATTCATGAAAATACACATATGTATCAAATTAATCAGCCCTCAGTAGCTCAGTCAACTAAGGCGCCGTTTTAGAAACTGAAGCCCCGCTGGGCGTGGGTTAGAGTCCCACATAAGGCATGGGTTTTTGTAAACGTTCTTTCATCTATCATCACTTCATAGCTTCATTAACATATCCTCATTCGTACCCCCGTATAACCTAGCTGTTGGTGGGGTCGTTAAGCGAACAATAATCAATCAATAACAAACTACACCGGTATGACGTTGAATTGTTGGTTGACTCGTCCGTGTTTCGGGAAAGCGATTATTCTGGTTTCCGGTTTGAGTTTCCCGCCCTTAAGGTCCATGACTTTGCCGGTGCCGTTTCTTATCGTGCCGTCCGGATCGAAGTACCATTGCTGGTTTGGTCCGCCGTGAGGTTGGTACAAACCGATGTTTCCGGTAGCCACGTCCAAATCCAACACCAACCTGCGAAAATTCAAACCATATTTCATTCAAGTGGTTCTTCATCTTATTTAAATGAAATTGCGACCCAGCAGACTTGGCGGACCGAGGAGAAAACGGTCGGACGGCCATTGGTCAACAACGTAAACCAATGACAGACGAGCCCATACCACATGGGTATATAACGCATGCCAGCAGCGTTTCGAGTAATTCGGCCCACGAGCTTGGAGCAGTCAAGACGTTTACGAGAATCCCCGAGGATGGCAAGTGACATCTTGCCGAAACGTTCCGATGGGACCGCAATTTCTTCACAGAAGAGCAAACGCGGCATTCCCGAGAAAACGATTGAAAATATATATATGTATATTTGAATATTTAAATATGATATGAGGCGTATACCCGTGTAGCTGACTGTAGAGCATGTTGTGCTGATAGACCCACAGCTGGTTGCGACTGCCCTTGACCTTGAACGCGATCACCTCGGCGTTAGGGAGACACGACGAACCCTTGATGTCCACGACAAGCCCCGACTTCACGTTCTGAATGTAGAACGCCATCTGATTGGCTGGAATAGATAGCAACTATAAGAGACATTCGCTTATTCATTGGGCACGTGGAGACATGATGTATGTTTCGATGTTTTGCACACACTTTTTTATTTGTTTGTTTCACATCTCCTCCAACACTACGCAATAATTCAGTGTTGCCAGGTCTGCCTAAATAGTTTCCTTATCCTCCTCTTTATTGATTTACCTAAATAACACGCAATCATCCGCAAATAACTTTTTTATTGAATTATTAACGTTACTCTGGTCATCTTTATAGAAATCAAATGATATCGGGCCTAGAACACCACCCTGTGGAACTCCTGAAGTCACCGTTGGATAAATAAAATAATATCGGACCTAGCACACTACCCTGTGGAACTCCTGAAGTCATCTTTAAATAAATAAAATAATATCGGACCTAGCACACTACCCTGTGGAACTCCTGAAGTCATCTTTAAATAGATAAAATAATATCGGACCTAGCACACTACCCTGTGGAACTCCTGAAGTCATCCTGATCACTTATCCGCATCGCCAAGAGTGACAAGCCCAAAGAAAACCGCTCCCCTATTAAATGTTAACCGGGGATAAAGTGTGCATCAGTCACTGAAATATCCCGAGCGTAAACTGGAACTACTATAACGAACAAACATTGGGCACATATATTGGAACATGTAACATGCAAAATGTGTCACTCGAGATTTAATGGGTTGCCAGAGTTGCTGAATTCAGTGACCTCTATTCTGGAATAGCGGTATTTAACATTCGTTCCACCGGTTTCACAATAGTAGAAGACGTATCACGTTTTTGACATTTTTTATATTTGGACATTCGTGTGTCCGTAACTCTGATAGCGTGACGTCACACGGTTTTTGAATTAGTTTCAACCAATCCAGAAATACGGTACCATTTTATATTGATTTTAGATTTCATAATACTACATTTTTTCCAGATAATCCAGTATAATATATTTAATTACCTTTACTTTTGTAATTGGTGAACTCTCGGAGAATACGTATAGCCTGGAACAAGTCCCGTGTATATATGTGATATGTTATTCTATCATAATCTGTATTCTTCTAATTGGAAGATAAGAGAAGTGGGCATCAACGTCATACCGAGTCAGATAATTCACAATAAAATTATTGATATTTAAATGAGTCATATTGATCGATTTGCGTCTTCAGTTTTCTACGAATTCTTTTTCTACTGTTTCAAAAGATCAAGATTGAAATATATTCTTCGAATATACTTCAAGAATTGTGTTATATAGTCGGATGAGCGAAGCGAAGACTCCCATTAGGTTAGAGATGTATCTTCCTCTATTTTGTTTTCACGCGCCACAGGTGGGAGTGTTTGTCTGATGGATATTGTTCGTATTGTGTGTACGCACATACCTGATTAACTTGGAATTGTATAGTTTTGGGAAGGAATCGGTTTTATAGCTGTCGAAATAATTGAATTTTTTAATATTTTCCGTCGAAAATGCGACAAAAATGCACTCAACAGGTCGGATGATTCGATAGATCAGTCCGAGTTTATTGATAAACACGCTAACTCATACTAGAAAGGCTAGATCCTGGAGGAGAGAGCGGCCAACTCCTGCGCAGGACACCATTTTTTTCAATTTTTTGTGTCCCAAAGTGTTGTAAACTTACCAGTTAGTCGATAAGATGCCAGAACTGTCAACTGAAGTTGTTTCCTAACCGATGTAATGCAGTCTAGCACACATTATCAAACATCTGATCTGAGTTCTGGATCAAAAATGGCGTCCATGCGGGAGATATTTCAGTAGCCAATAGAAAACAGTCACCGAGTTGGCCACTAAATCTCCAGTATTTAGCAACTCTAACTCGTAGAAGTCAAATCTGTTCAGTTTTTGGACTTGATCTGATCGGTCCTTCTCTATGTGTGTCCAGTCTCTGCTGATCTCATGAATGTTTACAGCAGTCTATCTGTTGTTTATGGGGACCCAGTTCATTTTTTTTTTTGGTATTATTATTATTTTTATTTGGAGTGTGATGAATACTGCAATATAATTTGTTTGTACATGCTGTTGATCCTTCAGGTACAGGAATTATTATCAATTACTTCCGCGCTGTTTTTTCTGTAGAAACTGCTTCTTTTGTGGTTTGGTCGAGTTGAAATTTACATGAGAATAAAAAAGAAATTTTACTTTTTCAATATTCCAAATTTTGGGATTTCATAAAAATCGGTGCAACTGGACAAGAGTTTTGAATTGAGATTTTAGAAATGCCAAAAGCTGTCAATTCAGAAGTGTTTGAATATTCTTGTGAATTTTCTTCACAATAATAATACAGAATTCAAGGTCTGGGCAAATAGCATCTCTTTCTTGAATCGCATTTATTTCAGAATGTTGTTTTCAAACATGAAATTATCTTTTCTGAAGGATTGGCCCCATCAAAAAAAAAATCACAGCATGTTCATACACATATTTCACAAACTTCAACACGGAAAAATGTTGATAAAAAATGTATTGAATATTTTTAAAAATTATTTTCAAGTTACAAAATGTAGTAAATCCTGAAAAAATGTCGGAAATATTTCAAAAAATCATAAAATCGAAACAAAAAAAAATCGGAAAATCCTCGTGTTAAAGTCTGGTGATAAGTGCAATTGACAAAATAAAAAAAAAAACAGCGGATTTGAACAGACCATAGCTGAGAAAAAGACACCTGAAGCTGAGTGAATTGACATTGTCAATCATACAAGGTCTGGGTCCCCTTAACCTGTTATTACTTCATGTTAACGACTAGCTATACTAACTGCAAACTTCCATCAGCAAAAAAAAAGGCAAACACCAAAGTGAAGTGAGACCCAAAGATTTAGGCGATAAATAGTTACATTTTGTATTCAACATTGGTGTTGGATGTAGGCCTAAGTTGATACACTAATAGAGACCACTCGACAAATTTCACACACGATCTTTCACCAATGTACTGCTTTTTGACATTTGATACTTATTCTTGATGTCGATCTCTTGGGATAGGCATCAGGAATATTTTAAATCAAACCATATTCCAACATATATATATTATGGTTTGTCGTTCTTCCACTCCTATTTGAGTGCGAGTTTGAACTGAGAACAAGTAATAAAACGTTCTCATTCTAGTCCCATGGGTGTGACCCTTTACAGCTCACACATGTTCGGTTTTAACAAATTAGTGTATAACGTCTTTAGTAATAGTTTAGTCTTAGTTTCACATGGTATTCTCATCTAAATTTCACTTGCACCTTCATATAACACTACTTACTTTTTTGTTCAGCAACCTATTTTGACAGGCGCTAAATGACCTCGCTGTCGATGCGTCTTAAAACTCTAATATTCATTCATTCATATGTATTTGACTTTATTAACATCAACACTTGATACGGAATCATTGGATGGAAGGATCAGGATGATGATTATTGTTTGCTTAACGACCCCACCAACAGCCAGGTTATACGGGGGTACGAAGTAGGATCATTTAGAGGGGTTACCACAAAAGGGTGATGAAACCATTACAGTCAGACAGACTGCGCTGTGTGTGACCACACTTTTCCGTCACAGATAGAAGACTTCGGTTTACAAAAGTCCGGGACTCATTATATATACATATATACATATATATATATATATATATATATATATATATATATATATATATATATATATATATATATATATATATATATATATATATGATATAATATTGCCATTAAATAATATCGCTATTGTGAACGAAAAACAAACAATATATAATTATATATTATGTCTTTATTTTTATTTTATTTTCGATGTAACAAAAGTGTGGTGAGTGGGTTGAGTGGGTTGGGAGGTTAGACGGGCACCATGCGGAACTGTTGGTTCTCGCCGCCGTGCTTGGGGAAGGCGATGACCTGACCGCCGGCCATCCTGTTGGACTCGTGCACGTCCAGGACCTTGCCGTCGCCGCTCAGGATCGAGCCGTCGTCCTGGAACGTCCACTGCTGATTGGGTCCGCCGTGGCCGGGGTAGGTGATCACGTGGCCCGTTTCTTCGTTGACGTCCAGTACCATGCTGGGGGATGGTGAAGAGGGGGGGTATTAATATCTCGTCCGGTTGATGGATGAATTCAAATGGAGTTGGATTTTGAAAAAGAAATTAATTAATACCTCTTCGTATTGAATTTAAATTTGAATTTTCTCTCAAATCGTTCCTATTTTACATTCTAAATTTATTGAATTTATTTGATTGAATCGGATTTGAAAATTTGAAAAAACTCACTCTACAATGATCGATTGCACAATATGCAGGTATGTAATTAATTTAAGAATTATTGGAGAAAAGAATGTAAGTTGAAGATGCTATGTGTACGATCAAGACCTAATTTTGAAAATCAGTTTTGAGAGTGAAATTTCTTTCATTTCAATTGTAAAATGAGGGGCGGGGAGAGGGGTAATTTTTGTGAAACAGATTCTCCTTTAGGGAATTGCATCATTGGTTCTTGTAGCTCAAGAAAAATAAATACAGCATCAATATTCAATAAGTACAAAGAGAAAACAAATAGTGAACTGAAATCATTTAAAATAAAATAATATCAAAACAAAAATTGATGATATCATTATAACCATGTATGAATGTGGCATTTAATTCATAATGATGAAAGAAATAATATTGAAATGTGATAATTATGAAACTTGAATTACTTTTCCCCGTAAAAATGACCATCACAAATTACGAAACCACCATATATCCATCTCTCTCTGTTATCAAGATGTACTCTTCGTGGTTCGCAATGATTAATCACATTTCTCACTAATAAGACATCTTGGAAAATCAATTAAGGTGAAGACATATTTTCTCAATTTCATATTTTTTTATCGGTCCAATGTTCTCATATTTAGTTACACAATATCCACTCGCGATAATTCTTGGTCTTCTTCTCTGATTTGATAACTGAAATAACTATTTGATTTCGTTATCAAAAATCTGATAATTGTTGATATTTGTAGATTTAATACGTCTTAAAATGTCACTTGTTGTATAATATCCATGTTAATATAATCTTATCTGATGTATAGGAATTAAAATAATATAATATTTCAAGTAAATCACTCGCTATAAATCTCTATAGAAATGTTTTATGAGGTCAGATCTTGTGATTTACAACTTGATTATTTATAATGTTTACTTTTCTTATCTATAAAGTATAGCTGGATCAGTTGAGGATTTATGTTGGAGATTGCTTCAAGTGAAATGTTAATCCAATAGAAAATTTAAATATCATTCGAAACCAAGTAGGCCTATAATCAAAATTATGAATGCCCTAGAAAATAATAATGATTGAAATAAGCACCATTGCTAAATTTGTATGCACTTTTCTCGATACTTATAAAATCCCAAAGAAGGTATTATTAAGAAATATTGTAAACTCAGTTTTGATAGATTTGGTAATCTTTTACAGCACCATTGATTGAAATGATCAATTGAAATGATGATTGAATTGATGAAATGATCATCAATAATGATAATAATAAAATAATCTTTAATAATCCTGATATAAAATTTGTGTACACCCACAGACAAGCCTGTTTCAGGCCATGTGGTTATTTTATTAGCGTAAAATACTATATAACATTGTACGAAACTATTCAAATGAATAAAAAAAAAAAGTGATAATTACTGATAGGTTTCATAATAGCTCTGGTTGATGTAAAGAAATTACATTATATTATTTTTTATTATTCTTTGATAATTCAATTGCTTTGGCAAAAAAAAAATTATTGTTTTTTTTTTAATTCTAGCAATTGAATAATTCAATTTAATTGTAAAACGTTTGAAATGAGTAATCAATGTACTGGAATTAATTCAGTGACGTAGTTGTTTGAAACTCAAGCTGCGTATATAGCTTCCATCACATTTCATATAAATATGCCTATATCACTCATCCAACTACGCATATGTGGCGTTTTCCCAAGATTTTAAACAATCCGATTTTCAACTCGGTCTCCATTTCTGTAATGTTCCAAATCAATCACTTCGATCGATACTCGAAAAAAAATTGATTAGATATTATCACACCTAATTTCACAATTTCATTAGTTGCGATTTTCTAGAATAAATGAAATAAAATTGTAATATTGATTCAATATTGCTACATCTGTTCTAGACCCGTACCAACAGCAAATACTATAATGTTTATCTGATAAGAATGATTGAACATGCAATGGTTTGTTGTCTCGCCTGATATTTGTTGAATAACACTAGCATAAACATAATTTGACGGGATGACATTGAACATTAGATATTACTATAGTAGTAACTAATATTCATTCATTCAGTAGTAAGAATTCTTCAATTTACAGTATTCATTCATTTGTCCAGTTTAAATTTAAAAAAAAAAATTGCGCTAAATGACCGCGCTGTCGATGCGCCTTGAAACCCTAATATTCATTCATTCATTCCAGTTTGAATTTCTCTGGATCAGGAAAAAAAGTTGCGATCTATTTTTACACTCCCCTCCCCCTCAACGGAGTGACCGCTATTTTCACACCCCCCTCCTGGAGTGAACATTATTTTCACACCCCCCTCCTGGAGTGAACATTATGTTTACACCCCCCTCCTGGAGTGAACATTATTCAGACTCCAACTCTCCCAGAGTGACCATTATTCAGACTCCAACCCTCCCAGAGTGACCATTATTCAGACTCCAACCCTCCCAGAGTGACCATTATTCAGACTCCAACCCTCCCAGAGTGACCATTATTCAGACTCCAACCCTCCCAGAGTGACCATTATTCAGACTCCAACCCTCCCAGAGTGACCATTATTCAGACTCCAACCCTCCCAGAGTGACCATTATTCAGACTCCAACCCTTCAAGAGTGACCATTATTCAGACTCCAACCCTCCCAGAGTGACCCCCATCAAAATTTCACTTCCACCTTTATATCACACTTTTCACCTTTTGTTGCAACATATTTCGACAGGCGCTAAATGACCTCGCTGTCGATGCGCCTTAAAACTCTAATATTCATTCATTCATTCGTGACCATTATTCAGACTCCAACCCTTCAAGAGTGACCATTATTCAGACTCCAACCCTCCCAGAGTGACCATTATTCAGACTCCAACCCTCCCAAAGTGACCATTATTCAGACTCCAACCCTTCAAGAGTGACCATTATTCAGACTCCAACCCTCCCAGAGTGACCATTATTCAGACTCCAACCCTCCCAAAGTGACCATTATTCAGAATCCAACCCTCCCAGAGTAACCATTATTCAGACTCCAACCCTCCCAAAGTGACCATTATTCAGACTCCAACCCTCCCAGAGTGACCATTATTCAGACTCCAACCCTCCCAGAGTGACCATTATTCAGACTACAACCCTCCTAAAGTGACCATTATTCAGACTCCAACCCTCCCAAAGTGACCATTATTCAGACTCCACCCCTCCCAGAGTGACCACCCCCGGAGTGGCCGCCTCACGTACCCGTTCCGTTGAGCTGGCTGACGATCATGCCGTCCCTGTAGTCCCACAGCTGGTTGGGGTTCTTGGTGAGCGTGAACATGATCACCTCTCCGTGGTGGTCCATGTCCGACTCCTTGATGTCCAGCACCAGCCCGTTGCCAATGTTCTCGATGTAGAAAGGCATTGCGACTGATGGACACAAAACAGTTATTAGACGAGCTTTAGCGAGGATTCAATTTGACATACTGAAAAAAATTGGTGTTCGTTTTTATGTTTTTTTTTTTTTTTTTTTTTTTTTTTTATGTTCTTTTGTCGGTTCTCCACAGGTCAAACGGCTACAGTTATCAACTTCAAACTTTTTTTCGTCATGGTTCCTCATCTAACTTAGATCTGTATAGTTTTGTGGCATTATCGGGTGGTAACTTTTTTTTTTATGAATTTTAGAAATTTCAAAAATCCCCATTAGAATAACCCGGAGGAAAATACTTGAAAAATCAAAATTTTTCAAGACCTCACAAATTTTCGCCGAATATAAAGGAAACTATTAAGCACATTTTGAGAGATTTTTCGCATCAATCGGATGAGAAATAACGAAGAAAACGCATTTATAAAGCATTTTCCCATCAATTTAGGCTATTACGGGAACCAATTAAATCTATAGCAACAAGTGTCACCAATTAATTCAAAACGATTGAAATGAATGAAGAGGAAGGCCGTGACATAACTGATTCTCGTAAGGTTTTTGAACGTTTGGAGTGATCCAAGGTCTGAAGATGTAGATTGGGTTGACAAATTATTTTTCATTCTAGATTTCTATACCCCTAAGCTCGTCTAACAACGCGCATCCCGCGTTTTCCTAGTTACTAGGAAAACGCGGGATGCGCGTTGTTAGACGAGCTTAGGGGTATAGAAATCTGGAATGAAAAATAATTTGTCAACCCAATCTACATCTACAGACCTTGGATCACTCCAAACGTTCAAAAACCTTACGAGAATCAGTTATGTCACGACCTTCCTCTTCATTCATTTCAATCGTTTTGAATTAATTGGTGACACTTGTTGCTATAGATTTAATTGGTTCCCGTAATAGCCTAAATTGATGGGAAAATGCTTTATAAATGCGTTTTCTTCGTTATTTCTCATCCGATTGATGCGAAAAATCTCTCAAAATGTGCTTAATAGTTTCCTTTATATTCGGCGAAAATTTGAGAGGTCTTGAAAAATTTTGATTTTTCAAGTATTTTCTTCCGGGTTATTCTAATGGGTATTTTTGAAATTTCTAAAATTCATAAAAAAAAAAGTTACCACCCGATAATGCCACAAAACTATACAGATCTAAGTTAGATGAGGAACCATGACGAAAAAAAGTTTGAAGTTGATAGCTGTAGCCGTTTGACCTGTGGAGAACCGACAAAAAAACATAAAAACAAAAACAAAAAAAAAAAAAAAAACATAAAAACGAACACCAATTTTTTTCAGTATGTCAAATTGAATCCTCGCTAAAGCTCGTCTAATTAAGATTATGCCATAATATATGAGGTTCTCCAAAACACTTCCTGATCCATTACGGATCAATTGAGAAGAGAAAACACAATAGTTGATGTATTAGGTTGAAAAAGTTCGATACTAATAAATAATGATTCCGACATTAATGATTGGTGTTAAAATGTTGGTAGAAAGTGATGAGAGAGTATCAACTTAGTATGAACAGTAATATCGAAATGAAATTAGAATTATGAATCAAAATGCTTTTCACATATTTGAATTAGATTATATCGATTATATTCATTATATTAATTATTATATTGATTAAATATTCATCATATTATTATATTCATTAAATCATATTAAAGATCTTCATATTAATTAGAATATAGATGATTTATGAAAATGACAATCAAATCCTAATCAAATTTAAAAAATCGCTGTTTGGACCAAAAGTTCTACAATTTGAGGCATATTCTGAGTTGATTGAAAAATCTAAAATAAATATATTATATATATATACATATATATATATATATATATATATATATATATATATATATATATATATATATATATATATATATATATATTTATATATATATATATATATATATATATATATATATATATATATATATATATATATATATATTTATATATATATATATATATATATATATATATATATATATATATATATATATATATATATATATATATGTATATGTATGTATATATATATATATATATATATATGTATATGTATGTATATATATATATATATATATATATATATATATATATATATATATATATATATATATATATATATATATATATATATATATAAATATATATATATATATATATATATATATATATATATATATATATATATATATATTTATATATATATATATATATATATATATATATTGAAACATTTGAATGTGATTGAAAGAATATAGGCCTACTGGTAATAAACAAAGTCAATTAAATACGGTGAGTTTTATGAAGATAATTGTACGTAATTTGCTGGACTTACAGTTTATTCAGAGATGCGACTTGGAATGATCTGATTGATCTGGGCTCAGGCTGCTTTATATCAGCCTACCGACCCACCTGCGTGACGTCACGCGAGATAACAACATTGATAAGGACTTGGACTCGTGGAGTCTTGACTCCGATTGGTCAGCCGGTGAACAAGAATTGGGGAACAATGATTTTTTAT
>OZ023335.1:27855033-27885033 GCA_964007535.1 Brachyptera risi | reverse complement strand
CACAGTACACAAAATTCTTCAAATAAAAAGAAAATACAGTACTAAGGCCAGGTATTACCAAGTCGAGTTAGTATTTATCAAAGGGTTCGTGAAAACAAATAGGCCTAGCATGGGTAACCATGGTGATAACAATTTTAAACTACCAGATAAAGGCTAACTGAAGTTGGTAATACCGGGCCTAATACAATTACAATTAGCAGTTACTTAGACCTATACTGTAGTTGCACATATTCAGACATATTCTTCTAATAAGTACATTTATCCCAAAACTTGAGATTATTTTTCTCATATTCCTTGGGCATGATCTTTTTCTCTTTAATTAGCTTACAACATTCTCGTCTGAAACTAAGTATTTTACTTAAATTCTTCACATTATCAGGTAATCTATTATACATTCGCATACCTTTAACAAAAATTGAGTTATCTCATTCTTTATACACTGTTCTTATAATATTTATATTTTCCCTAGTCCTAGTTCTATAGCTATGTGTATGTTTATTTAAAACTATTTTCAATTCATGAGCCTCAGCGGCTAGATTCGAAACGTAGATCCTGTTAGTAGTACTTCATTCATGGCTTCGTTCACTCGATCAGCGTCTCTTCGGAGGATGATAGAAACGTATTTCTGTCGTCAACAAACTGACGTGTTATAGCTGTCAACGTACACGTCAACCAGTAACTGAACGGCATCGGTATTACGAGAGCGTTGAATAGCGTTCCAATATTACGAGAAGGTTGACAGAAGATTGGAATGTTTTTATGATGACATATGAAAGACGTTCTGTCTTGAAAGAAGTTAGTCCCAGGTTAACTTACATGAATGCGATGACGTACATTAAGATGTCAATCTTATAAGATATTTGAAAAAGTGTCTGGCATGTGAAGCGTTGAATCTTTGAACATGAATGTTTATTATTCCATGTTGATACGGTACATGAAACATACACTCACCCTCATGTACGCAGAGATGTTTTGTTACGGATATAAGATATTCCTCAATAAAAATATAAATGAAATGAATATAAACATGTAAAATAACATGTGTGTGAACAAAATTATGATAGAGTAATTGAACAGAATGATACTTGGAATCACAGAATGTTTTTTATACTGGTATTAATTAAAAGCATGTTTAATTGAGAAGTCTTTGATCCTATTTTTAAATATATGCTAATTGAGACGGATTTTTATATTTCTCATTCAGGTTGTTGAAGAGTAGATAGATAGATAGATATGTTTACGTTTTGTCCTTTTGTACATTCCATTACATACAGTTAATCAATTTAAAAACTAACTATAGGCCTATAAGATATTAAAGACAGTCAAATAATAATATGATCCCAACATGTGTAGGGTGTCAGTCAGAAATTAAAAATCTACTGTCGATCTCAACAATATCAATCAAATAAATTAAATAAACTAATGTGATTGAAAATTAATATAACCAGGCTTTGGTTTAATAATTGGCTCAACAGCGAAGTACGAAAAAATGTATCTATTTTATTCATATTAGATTCAATAGTGCACTTTAATGATAACTAATATGAAAATTATCATTCAAAATTACTTCTCTGACCAAAATTAACAAAATCTGGAACATAATTATAGAACAAGAATCAAAGAAACCGATTGTTGTGAAATACCCTCATTTATTAACAGCTACGCCAAGAGACTTTTGAAGGTAACGGTTTCAACTTCATCCAATGCCATGCCAGCAAATCTTCGCAGTCTAACATACATGGCAGATATTAAATTGAATGTGAAAAATTGGATCATCACTCTAGAATGAATCAGTGAATTGTATATACCTAATTAATATTAAATTCAATCGATAGTATATAATCTATAAAAGAGGGTAAGAATGTTGGAGAGTCCAACTGAGATGATGAGAGACCTGGGGTGGCAGAAATTGGAAATACGGAGGAAGGAGGATCGTTTATGTAATTTCTTCAGGGTAATGGAGGGAGAGGGGGGGTGGGGGGAGCTGCATGAGTTGATAAAAAGAAATAAGTCAGGGTATGGAGGTAGGCGGGGTCATGATAGAGCGGTAGTCATAAAGGGGGCTACATTAGATGTCGGTAAATTCTCTTTCTTAAATAGGACAGGTAGGGACTGGAATGGGCTTAGTAGAAATGTTTTTGAAGGGGATGAAATCAGGTTAAAGTTATTCCGTCAGAGGGTTAAGGAGATGGTGGGATAGGGGCACTTAGGGAACTTGCCACCGCGCATTTATGTGCATTTGCAAGAGTTAAATAATAATAATAATAATAATAATCTTTTCTTTCTTTTATTTTTATTTTCTCGGATACTTGAATAGGATTTTGTTGTTTGTTGTTTGTATATGTTGTTTATGTTGTTTTTATTGTCTCATATATTGCCATTCAGAGGAAGCAGCTCTGAAACAAGACGCTGAGTAATAATAAAGTTCAATGTTTATTATTTTGTTGAGCATAATCTCTGCTGACAAGTTGCGAAAGCAGCTTAGCAGAGTTTTATACAGAATTTGTAAACTGTTTCTGATTATCAATGAAATTTTTTTTTTTTAAATTTAGAAAAAAGAGTTTCCTTTTTAAGTATAAACCCCACTCAAGTGTAACATTAATTGTATATTTATTATTCACTATTATATTATAACCTGTCATATATAACCAGTACTATATTATACATAATTGCAACAATAAAGACTGAATGCAATACAATACAATAGCAAGAGCGTCTGAAATCATGCCCTAAACACTTGAAAATATTTGAAATATAAAATGTTCACCCTAGCAAGTGTTTTGCTAGGGTCAGACCTAAGCCAAACCTGATATTATATAAAACTTCAATAATTATGAAAATTATTTGGAATTGTTTTGTAAAGTTTTTATTTCAAATAAAATTGTATAATCTCTTGTATATCATTGAATAATAATAATAATGATGATAATTATAGTAATTTTTATTCAAGGAACGATATACATTGTTATGGAATGTGTCACATATAAAATATCAAATAATGAAAAAATGATAAAAATGAATCAAGAAGATAATGAAAGACATCACATAGTGATGCGTTTGTTACATTTGTATTTGTATTTATTGCCGTTTCTTATTAAAGAACAATATTAAAATTGTATAAACATTGTCAGAGATATTAGAAAATAAAATTATAATTATAATACATGAATATAAATAATAGGATAGAATGTAATAGCCAGGTGTCAATGATTTAAACATGATTAAGAATTAAAATGGTCTTCTATACAATAAAACTTGTTTGTATTTAAGAATTTAATGGTCTCATTTTTGAACTGCATTCTACTTCTCGAGTCCTTGATGTGGGACGGAAGTCTATTATCATAGTCAAGATAACACAGAATAAGAATTAGATTAGTTCAATATTAGTTTAGTTTAATTCATTTTTGAAGTATTCTTCTATTGTATGGCCATGGGCAAGTTTGAATGAGGTTAGTTTCGACTTTTGATTTAAACTTCTTTTTGTTGATAGAATGAGTACCGGTATTCTTTTTGATGGAAAAAAGTCCTTACAAACTCCTCGGTTTTTATTTTTGTTACCAGTCCTGTCTGACATTGTCTGGGCAATTATGAAAATTTATTGAAACTATATTCACTGAAACTTGCAAGCAATGTGAGTACATCTTCACTCCACGTACATACAGTCTACGAACAAATTAGCGGTAAATTGTGCATAGATTTGTTTTTAGTTTAAATTCAAATGCCGAAATAAACTATTTTATGTGACTGTGCCAGCGTATTTGTCCCAGGGCTTGCAAGTAGCATTTGCCCGAGGATACTGATCTTGTTGTCGGGCTATCAAATCCATGTTCTCAGTACGACCCGACAGAAACGTAAAAGTGTAAGTATTCATTTTTCAATAACGCATCACATTTAGTGTATTCATCAAGTCTCTCAATTACCACTTTTCCATTATTTTCATTTACAACTGTTGTAACTATTATTTGATCTCAATATTATCATTATTATATCCTATTATTATTATTATCACTAGTTTTGAAGAAGGGTTTGGGCGGAAGATGATCTCTTCAAGTGCGAACCCCGCCTAATTGTAACATTAATTGTATATTTATTATTATACTATAACCTGTCAAATATTACTATATTATACATTATTGGAACAATGAAGACTGAATACAATACTGTCAATTATAGCTTCAAGGGAAAAAATTCAATCAGAACTGAGATTTCATCAATAAAAAGATGTGTTGTAGGCCTATTGGGGAAAGTGACAGATTTCACATGTGCTCAGCACATCGCTAGGCACATGAAAATTACACGATTAATGATCGAATAGATCATTTTCTTTGTAATTTCTTGTAAGTTGTAATTTCATTAATTTGTGTCTTCGAGTTGCCGCACACAAGACCTCTTAAACGTTTGAAGGTGCGTAGAGATAGAGCTATTAAACATACAAATGGTTCATCCCAATGTAGTTTAGCGATCTGGAAGTAATAGCACAAATTGATCACAAATGCTATGTTTAAGTTACGAGAAGTCTCAAATTTCTCATTATTCATTGTTAGTTCACGATTTTCATAATAAATCATATCAGCTATCATAATAGTAAGGTATAACAAAAACAAAAGAAGCTTGGCTGTAAATAATATTGTGTAGCTAAAAACCGATGTTATGCGTCAGAATTGAGTTGCTCTTTTTACATTTGAATTAATTGTATCGATCGATTATTGGGGAAAATGTTTTAAATGAACAGAAATTATAAATATACGTGTTTGGTTCGTTAGAATGTTCATGTTGATAGCACTGCTCCATGTGCTTTTCTGTCTGACTGACGAAGTAAGGCCATGTTGGTAACAATGCTTACTTTGTTTATGACAGCTGTTTTGAGGTAGCACGTTGTTCCTTTCAGAAATTATGAAGAATATTACGTGAAATGTCAAGATATATTATAAAATTGTTCTTTAAATATGCCTTCTACGTTTGTTGAGTGATTACTCCGTAATTTCAGCGTCAGGTAAGACTGAAGCCAAACTGAGATAGCTGGGCCACGTTATAAACACGATGGCCGAGCCATTGAGTTTCTAGAATTGTGCTATATAGCCTAGGCCTAACACTACGTGTTGATATGTTACCATAACAATCTTGAGCAATTCACTTGTAGATCATTTGTATCATTCAAAGTAAATCATTGATTTCATCAATCAATTTGTTGGGAGAAGTGGTAAGCTGACTAGGGCCTAGGCCTCCTATCCTAGCTAGGCTAGTCCTAGCTAGGACTAGCTATCCTGTGCCTAGAATAGGCCCAATGCTGAAAAGAAAAAAAAAAATATATATATATATCCGTATGCCAACCGTATTCCCACAAACGTTGTGCGGGTTGCGCCTACAGCAACCGAAACTACTCGGCCTATTCCCACAAACCATTGGTGCCGGTAGGACTGCCATAGGCCTACACTACTCTATTCCCACAAACCATTGTACGCATCATAGCAATAGCGGAGCCTTGTGGCTACTTCTATTCCAACTAAGGGGCACACAAAGTAATTGCATTTAAGCCATCTGGGTATAGGCCTACACATACATGGGCATCGCATTCTCTAGTCCAGTGCCTTCCGATGATCAGGATGATGATTATTGTTGGCTTAACGACCCCACCAACAGCCAGGTTATACGGGGGTACGGATAAACAGGTTATTATGAATCTATAAAGTGATGACGAGTGAAAAGACGTTCACAAAAACACATGCTTTATGTGGGAGTCGAACCCACGCCCAACAGTAACTTCAGTTTCTGAAGCAGTGCCTCAGCTGACCAAGCTAGCGGCTCTAGTGCCCTCTCTGGGCGATCAAATGAACTACGCGCCACTGGGAAGTGTGTATTTCGTGAGCTTATTCGCAGGAATAGAAGTGGCCGTGCGGTTCGGCTATCGCCAAGTCCTGAAGCAACCCGAGCGGTGGGTCGGTTTGTGGGAATAGACACTTTGAAAAATATACATGTGGTTAACTTTCCTTGTGGGCATATTATAGAAGGCCTATGGTCTACAGCACTTCGCTGCCATGGAGATACTGAGAGAATCTATATTAATATTGATACCGTTTAATGTAGGCCTAATTAATAGACCTGACATATTAATAAATATGTACATTTCTAGTTTTCTCTTGGATTAGAAGAAAAATTAAGTGTCATTATTGATTCAAATCTAACCCCAGGGTTGTGTTGTCTTTCAATTTGATTTTATATCTGTTCTCATATTACCAGTCACTTTGAATAGCGCTAAATGACCTCGCTGTCGATGCGCCTTAAAACCCTAATATTCCTTTTTTTTTTTTTTTTCATTCTGAAACCATTTTATTCACACTCAACGCTTACATATCAAGTACTACAACAATTGCATACAGGTAGTAGACAGAACTAGGTACAAATGAACAAATGGACAGATAATAAAATTTATTCACTTCGAATACTGTACTAGGCCTATATGCTAATTATATAGTACATTTCTTAAACTTGAAATTATATGTTTTAGTTTACCGGTTTAGGCCTAGTTTCTGACAAGGTCTACACAATGTAAATTGTACAAACGAGTGAAACGACGGCTAATAAAGACAATACAATAAATACAATACATGACCAGTAGACCTACGGTATTCTAAGACATGTTATTGAAATGTATTCATGAAATATCTGTGATGTTTCATGACGGTGTTTTCTTTGTTACAGCTGGTACGGCCCTTCAACATGGGACAACGCCACGGGACGTATCAACTAGCAGTACCGTTGAAGAAGGATGTGAAGGCAACCAAGACGGCAGTACAATCTAGAAGTCGACGCAGTGAGGACGTAGGAAGAAGAGGGAAGGAGGGAAGAAGATGAACGTTTCGAAGAGAACTACCAAAACGATAACAGTGAGTAGAAGAACGCAGCCGTTATTTTTCAATCTACATACCGTCAGTAGTTGAAGAATTTGGACAAAATTTTTCAATGTCCTCTCATCGACGCACAAAATTTAAGCCAAATCAAAAAACATGATTGCTCTCTTTATTTTACTTTTTTCAAATTCTATTCGCCTCGCGCGTGCAGACCGCCTTAGGCGCCGACATTTGGCAAGGCTCGATCGGTCGACAGGCAACCGATTGTTTTGTTTGTTTTCTGTTTTTTTATATTGGGTTTTACTGACGCACTGTAATGATTACTAAGATCTATTACCGGACTTGGTATTTTTATATTTCCTTCTGTCGTTCCACCAGATCGAAAATCATATATTTTTTAAAATTATCTTAAAATTTTATTTCTTGAATTAGGTTTTGGTTTAAAAAATTCAACAAAAATATTTTCTTTCTTAGAATTGATTTCTCTGCGTGAAAATGATTATCCTACAATTATTGTTACTATTTCAAAAGTCCGTTCTGAAAATCAGATGGAAGTTACAGTTTCTTGTTAATTCAGCAACGTTTCTCTTGGAAACGGCATCGGCAATTGTAACTGAACTTTCCAATGATTTAAAGATCCTAAAGTTACACGTATAAAAAATACTCGAACATCGTAGGTCTTACCAATTCAAATAAATTAATTGCAAAAGGTTGAAAAACGAAAACTTTTTTTGTGACTTGATAGTTTTTTTGGTGCAATTTCTCAATTTTGTTGTTAACTGTATGCGTAGGCCTTATTCAATCCTTGCAAATAGAATATAGGCCTAAGTACACTAGCTAAAGAATTGATTTGAAAATGTCCAATATGGCGGAAACTTCCCGGTTTGCAAAGCGGTGTGAAGCTACTGCCGAGACACAAATATGTACGCCTTCTTAACGTTGAGTAACGTATCTCGGTAATATAGATCTATGCTCTCAACTTCTGTAGTTTCTTCCACAAACATTGGTGGTTGACATTTATATTTGCAGTGCTAACGGACATGGAAGACAAATCATTCGCAATCGCCAACCTTATGGCATGAAACATCTGGTGAAGTGATTTATTCAAATCTTGATTATCTGAGGTTCAGTTTCAGATGAAGTCACAGATTGTTTGCCGGTACGTTCAAGTCTAATAGCCGTGGCCGTTTGGTCAGCAGAGTCTAAAAGTAATTTTCAAATTAATTTTACATCGGGGAAATTTGAGTCAAGCTTCATTGAACATGTGTATTCTTGAATTGAAACCACATCAAAAACACTCATATTTTCTTGGCCGAAGTTACAGCGCTTGAATGAAATATTAAGTTGCTATTTTCGACTTCATTTTGGTGAAAAATCAACTATTTCTCCTCTTAAAATGAGTGTGATTCATAAATGAGAACAGGTACCTATATTAATGTTTGCATAATTCTATTCATAATATCTTCATCTACAATAAAATAAGTTTTTTGATTGAATGTCATTACTTTTAGTGTATTTTAACGATCTGTTAAATAATGAAAATGTATGAAGTTTGAAAGTTGCATGTTGAGTGATAGGGAAATATCCAGTATTTGAATACCGGTAGATGTATCTCAAAATTTACCCCAGTTAGCCTATCATCTGTTTCGATATTATTATTGAGCACATCAAAACGAATCGACTGACAAAAACTCATGATTTTTTCATTAACATGAGGTAATGGAGGTTAGACCTTAACGTCAACGCGAAAATCTTGAAGCGCGACAGCTTTCTCATTTACGGCAATGAGTCAATCTGTTCTGAATAGATCAACAACTTTCCACAAGACAAACATTCATCACTTTGGCATTACTGCTATGTATATTTGTTAGTGTTGTTCTGTTAACGTGCGTTTATAGTATTTTATTTGTTGGTCTTACAGAAGTGTTGGTCGAGTCCATCGAGAGACGCGGAGAGATGCGGAGGATCACGCGAAATAGCAGCTGAGAGACGCGGATGCAACAGCAGAGAAGAGGAGACGGGAGAGGAGAGAAGAGAGACGGATGACAGCAAGAAGATCAAGAAGATGGGGAAGAAGAGAGGAGAGAGATGGAAGGCAACAGAGATAGAAGGCAGGTCAGTTTGTTTCTATATAAAAACTCCTCACTTATCATCGGTGTGGCAGTGGCTCCCACAAACCTGCCACCCTGCTGCCCCCCCCCCCCCCCCCCCCCCCCCCCAAGAAATGGTCGTATTCTCATAGTGTATTCTTCCTACCGTACTGAATTGAACATATATAGTTATTACAAAGTTGTCTGGTCCTTGATTTCAAGAGATAGTGAATAGAAATATTACAATTTCCCAATCTCATGATAATTTTTGTTCACTATTTTGGCGTTTTTTTTTTTGGGACCTGATAGTTTTCGTTCAATTTCTCAGTTCTGTAGTTATGAATGAGTGAAGTGATCAAGTCGGAACACAAGTCAAGTCTCAGTTTCAAAATTGAGTTGAATTTAAAGATTTAGTAACAAAAATGAACTTGGTAGGCCTACCGGTAAATTTGTCATAATAGGGGGAATAGAATTTTAGAATCTTATTAATTATTTTGAAAAAATGTTGTGGAGGAATTTCAACAGATTTAGCTCTTTCAAATGTTCTTTTGTCGCCCCATAAAATGTTGGCAAGATCAAAATTTACGATTAAATTTTTTTCACTCCTTTCAAATTTGATTTCTGGCTTCAATTTTGGTTTCAGAATGTACGAAAAAATATTTTCTAACTCGGAATTATTTCCTCTATCTGAATATCCGAACATAATTGTGTAATTATTATGGATTCTTCAAGAGTCTGTTCTGAAAATCATAGATCTGACAATGGCAGTTTTTTTGTAATTTACTTACCTCTTTCTCAGAAATGGCTGGGGCTATCATAGCAAAATTTGCTGATGATTTAAAGATCCTGAAGTTATTCATAAAAAAATACTAGACCATCGTAGGTCTCACCAGTTTGTAGAAATTAATTGCGAAAGTAAAGTTTTTGTTCTATTTCTCTAATTTGTAGTTGTTTATGTGTAGAGTAATCGAATTAGAACATTTTTCAGGTCTCAGTTTCAAAATTGAGTTGAATCTAAAGATTTTAGAGCAAAAATAAACTTGGTACCGTTATATTTGTCATATAGGAGCCACAAAGTTTTAGAATCCTTGTAATTACTAGAAAAAAAATATTTTTCAGATAATTTCAACGTTTACGTGTTTTTAAAATGTCCTTTGGTCATCTCACAAAATTTTAGCAAAATCAAAAATCTGGATTTTTTTTTCACATTTTTCAAATTTGATTTCTGACTTTAACTTTGGGTTTAAAATTCACAAAAAAAAAAATTCTTCCTAAGAATTTCTACCTCTATCTGAATATCGAAACATATTTGAAAAATTCACGTCATTTAAAAAGTCAGTCTTCACAATTCGCTGGAAATGACTGTTTTTTGGTAATTCTCACACTTTTTTCTCGGAGATGGCTTGGGCGAGCTTGGCGAATTTTGCCAATGATTTAAAGATCCTGAAGTTGAACTCATAAAAAAATACCGGGACGTCGTAGGTCTCACCAGTTCATAGAAATTAATTGCGGAAGGTCGAAAACTAGTCCCCTCACCGTTTTGGCAATTTTTTTTCGTTATTTCAAAGTTTTTGTTCAGTTTCTAAGTTCTGTAGTTATGTATGTAAGGAGTGATCAAATTAGAACACAGATCAGGTTTTAGTTTCAAAATTGAGTTGAATTTAAAGATTTTATAGCAAAAATAAAGTTAGTATATTTGCCATATGGGGGCCTATATACAGTATAGTATTTCAGAATCCTTGTAATTACTCGAGAAAGAATATTTTTGAGACAATTTCAACGGTTTGGGGTTTTCAAAATGCCCTTTCTTCCTCCCACAAAATTTTAGCCAAATCAAGAATCTGGATTTTTTTCTTCACATTTTTCAAATTTGATTTCTGACTTCAATTTCGGGTTTGAAATTCACCGAAAAAAATATTTTCCCCCTAAGAATTTCCACCTCTACCTGAATATCTGAACATATTCGAAAAATGCACGTCATTTAAAAAGTCCGTCTTGAAAATTCGCCGGAAATGACTGTTTTTTGGTAATTCCCACACTTTTTTCTCAGAGATGGCTGGGGTGAGCGTAGCGAATTTTGCTAAAGAATTAAAGATCCTGAAGTTATACTCATAAAAAAATACTGGGACATCGTAGGCCTCACCAATTCATAGAAATTAATTGCGGAAGGCCAAAAACTAGTGTCCAATGTTTTGGCAACTTTTTTTCGTGATTTGAAAGTTTTTGTTGAATTTCTTAGTTCTGTAGTTATGTATGTGTAGAGTGATCAAATTAGAACATTAATCAGGTCTCAGTTTCAAAATGGAGTTGAATTTAAAGATTTTAGAGCAAAAATAAACTTAGTATATTTGCCATATGGGGGCCTATATAGTATTTTAGAATCCTTGTAATTACTGAAAGAGGAAAGAATATTTTTGAGACAATTTCAACGGTTTGGGGTTTTCAAAATGCCCTTTCTTCCTCCCACAAAATTTTAGCCAAATCAAGAATCTGGATTTTTTTCTTCACATTTTTCAAATTTGATTTCTGACTTCAATTTCGGGTTTGAAATTCACCGAAAAAAATATTTTCCCCCTAAGAATTTCCACCTCTACCTGAATATCTGAACATATTTGAAAAATGCACGTCATTTAAAAAGTCCGTCTTGAAAATTCGCCGGAAATGACTGTTTTTTGGTAATTCCCACACTTTTTTCTCAGAGATGGCTGGGGTGAGCGTAGCGAATTTTGCTAAAGAATTAAAGATCCTGAAGTTATACTCATAAAAAAATACTGGGACATCGTAGGCCTCACCAATTCATAGAAATTAATTGCGGAAGGCCAAAAACTAGTGTCCAATGTTTTGGCAACTTTTTTTCGTGATTTGAAAGTTTTTGTTGAATTTCTTAGTTCTGTAGTTATGTATGTGTAGAGTGATCAAATTAGAACACAGATCAGGTCTCAGTTTCAAAATCGAGTTGAATTTAAAGATTTTAGAGCAAAAATAAACTTAGTATATTTGCCATATGGGGGCCTATATAGTATTTTAGAATCCTTGTAATTACTGAAAGAGAAATAATTTCCAGATAATTCCAACGTTCTCGTGTTTCTAAAATGTCCTTTCGTCATCCCACAAAATTTTAGCCAAATCGAAAATCTGGATTTTTTCCACATTTTTGAAATTTGATTTCTGACTCTAATTTTGGGTTTGAGATTCACAAAAAAAATATTTTCTTCCTTAGAATTTCTACCTCTATCTGAATATCCAAACACATTTGGAAAATTCACGTCGTTCAAAAAGTCAGTCTTGAAAATTCGCTGGAAATGACTGTTTTTGGTAATTCCCACACTTTTTTCTCAAAAAGGCCTGGGGGGAGCGTAGCAAATTTTGCTAACAATTTAAAGATCCTGATGGTATACTCATAAAAAAATACTGGAACATCGTTGGTCTCACCAGTTGATGGAAATTAATTGCAAAAGTTTACCGTTTTGGCAATTGTTTTTTGTGAATTGAAATTTTTTGTTCAATTTCTCAGTTATGTAGTTATGTATCTGTAGAGTGAGCAAATGAGAACACAAATCAGGTCTCAGTTTAAAAATTGAGTTGAATTTAAACATTTTAGAATGAAAAATGACTTGGAGAATTTTCTTTTTTCAAAATTTGATCCGTCTCAAATTTGATGTGCACATGAAGTAGCTATTTCAAAAGAATGATCCACTGTAATTTCTGTAATGCATTGCATTTGAAGCAAGTTATTTAATTTAATCTGAGCACTTTTCCATTTCCAGACTGCAGCTTACCTTGAAGACTCACTCTTTGAGGTATCGCAGCGACTACGAGAAAGTGGGTAATTAATGCACCGGCATGTGGGTAAACTGTCCCCCGTGCAGCCCGCACCCAGGTATGATTCAGCCTATTGTAAAATGATCCCTGAGCCGGGTAGGCCAGCCTAGCGTGGTCTGATCAGCCCTGTTGTCTCAAACCAACTCGATCAAAGCTCAGAATGGCGTTTTGTCGGCCTAGAGTTCAACAACTGACAGTAATGACCAGGTAATGTCACGTTAATAAACTACTGCTCCGAGTAGGGATCTTGTTGCCCTGAGCTTAAAGAAACCTGATACCCATGAGCACTGGTGCCTGTTCTCACCTGGGCCGTGGCTAAAGGGCCTGCACCTGAGTCGTGGGTAAAGGGCTTGTGGGGGTGAGGGGAACGGTCTGGATGGCTCTCAGGCGAGACCCTCTACTCTTGCGTGTGAGATAGACTCGCATGAGTCTGTCTTGCATTCAAGGGTACATTGTCATGCGTCCGATCACCATCTAAGATTCGCTGGAGGAGTTGTGGTGGAGACCTTGTATTCGACCGTGCAAGAGTGACTTGCGTAGCTTTCTCGGAAGCTACATGAGCCGCTCTTGCACGCAAGGGTTCAAGGTCAAGCCTCCCCAACATCTCCACGTTCCCCTCACCCCCACCCTTGCGGGCTGCACGGGGTTATTGGGAGCCACAGGATCATCACAAGATAGAACACATCATGTCATTGTAACTTATTAGTTTATTAATTTTTCTGTACAAGTTGTATCAATAAATCATGCAATCACAATATATTTGTTAACACATCATTATTCACATGCTATTGTATCAATGAATTAAGTAATGTGATCTATATTCAACCAATCAAAACACATCAGGCTGACTTGACCAGCTGCTTGCTTGACTGGCTAAAGTCCCAGCTTCTATTGCTGCGATGGACGAATTGAACCTCAACATGATCCTGAAGGCGGCGGCACGGCTTGTCTTGTACTGCGGGCTGAGACGAGCGCGCTGAGTTTGAAGACATCCACGTGTGTCAAACACCTGGGACAACCTGCAACAATAGGAAATAAGTTTGTAATAAAGTCGTCACATTCATTAGTTAACAGTCAAAGAGTAATTTGGGAAAAACTAGGGTGGATTTTCATTTCCCAGTGAACTACGGTAAACTCGTATTCACATGAAGGGGTCGCATACCAACTGGACAACTGTAAAAACTTGGTTAATTACGAAATATTGCTGAACTTGAAAGATTCAACGCTTTTGAAATATGTAGTTGTGTTTCTCATAGTGAACCTTGTCCTGAAAAATGACCATTCCCTGAAAACAGCTCGGCTGTACAAATTCAACAGGGATACTTTTGTTTGTCAAGTTGGCTGACAACCTCCTCAAGTGGATACAATTATGCCGTGCACCACAAACCACATCCATTAATTTCCATTTCATCGCATCTGAATTATTCTCCATGTTCAACTAAATGATAGTAAATGTAACATTTCAAAAATGGTGATTATTATCAATTTTATGTACTTGTACTAATCAACAATACTAAACAACACTGAACCTGGTTGTCACATCGCGGTGGCAACAATACTGTTTCATTCGCAAGCATTGCTGTGAACTATGAAATCAACAATAGTGCCGATCAAGAACTGTCACAAAATCTCCGTTTAGAACGAGACTTGCAACATGTACCGAGCAGCAAACTAGTTTACGCTAGACAAGCCACTGTAACAATTAGAGATGTTGGCGGGTACCTGGGTGGGTCCAATTCCAAGTGAAACCCAGGTTCAAACAATTACCCGCCAGGCAGTCAATTTTTTTCTGGTCTTTATTTTCCTGTGTGATGTTTTTGGTCCGGTCTGTATGTTGGTGCACGCTCGACTCACGTGCACGTCTCTCCACCCACCCGCCCAACACTACATCATGTCAGAAGATCTTGACAGTCAGTCGTCAAATGTGCTTTGTAAGGCACACACATACACACAATACTCAAAGCAACTAAGTGGCACTGTCCAGATGCCTAGACATGTCTGATGTTAT
The DNA here is from genome assembly GCA_964007535.1 of Brachyptera risi. Lineage (NCBI taxonomy): Eukaryota > Metazoa > Arthropoda > Insecta > Plecoptera > Taeniopterygidae > Brachyptera > Brachyptera risi. Next base: position 27,870,265 of record OZ023335.1, on the reverse strand, counting down.
TTGACTGGAAGTGTGGCATTACTTTAAATTTGCTTTCAATGTGTTCATTTCACTGTCATTGTTAGAAAAGGAATATTGTTGAAATGACATTTGACCTCGAACAATGAAAAGCAATCATCATTGCCTTTTCAGAATACAGTACTTTGATTTTGGAATTACTTTTTGACTTTTCGTCGCCATAAAAGAAATGCGCTCATGCAAATGTCTTGCTCCCCCCCTACCACGCATTGTTAGCTGTTACTGGTCGGGCAAATGTGCCAGTGCGATTGCATCATTCTCCATTAATATACGTGATTTTGGGCCTAAACGATTCTTTTTATCGAGGAGGGAACCCGGGTAGGAGTGGGTAATGAAGACGGGCACCCAGGTTGAAAAATTCCTACCCGCCGACATCTCTAGTAACAATACAAGACGATGAGCCGCCCTTGGTGAGGCACCACTGCTGAAGCTTAAGTCACCGTTGGGCGTGGGTTCGAGTCCCGCATAAGGCACGTGTTTTTGTGTACTTCATTTTCAAACATCATAGCTTCATAATCACTTGCTCATTTGTACCCCCGTATAACCTAGTATAACCCGTATAACCTAGCTGTTAGTGGGGTCGTTGAACGAAGAATAGTCATCAACATGAGATGATGGTCTGCCGTGATGTCGTGGTGTGGCGCGGAAATACTTCTGAAGGAGAATTTGGTTTTATTGAGTTACAGTTAAATAGGGTTCAAATTTGAAACCTAAAACTAGGGCACCAACCATACTCTATGTAACACCCAAGATTCATTGAGGGTTGCGTTTGCCAATTGGAGATGGTGACTTCACTCAACTCAAAACACATTCCATTTCCTGTATACTTTTCTCAGAACCAAAGATCCCCTGCTCTATCTAGTGTTGTTTTGTATTGACTTGATGTCATGCCTTCTATATACCTACAATATTGGCATCTATGATGCAGTGCATATTGGTATCCAAGATACGGTGGAAAGAAACAAATGTGGTAGGCCTACTATAAGCATATTCACTGATGATGCAATTGAATAAAATATGAATACTTATTCGTTTGGGGCATGCAGACGTACTTCTCACACGATTTTGATTACATATGTAAATCGTCCAGATGTAAGCAATATAACTTGCATCATATGAATTACTTCACAATTTGAATGATACCGACAATTTAACCTCAGTATCTCCGTTTTACTTCTTGAGAGAATGATTGAATGAATATCAAGGTTTCAAAGTGTGTCGACAGCTTGGTCAGTCCACGAGAGTCGATTTATCGAAATATCAGTTTCTTGGTGATAACTTTTGAACGGTATGAAATATCAAAATTCTGATACGCGAGAAACACAGATAATTATAATAACTTCAAGATAATGTAAGTTATAACTATTCAAGTCATGTTGCATAACTATCGAGCGTTGACAGCTAAAAAATGTTTTTTTTAGCTGTCGACGCTTCACAGTTATGCAACGTGACTCAAATAGTCATGACTTATATCATCTTGAAGTTATTATAATTATCTGCGTTTCTCACGTATTAAAAATTTGATATTTCATGCCGTTCAAAAGTTATCACCAAGAAACTGATATTTCGATAAATCGACTCCCACGGTTTCTTAAGAGACTGTTTCAGACAACTGAGCAAAAGTGAACGTCATTTTGCATGTATTTGTAAGCACAGTTGGTTCCTTTTATCACCACTGCACTACGCACGATTGTTAGTTCTGAAGATGTGGCCGGTAAATTGGTTCACATTTCCAACATGGAAACATGGAAGTGTAGTCACCATCTCAAGCAGGCAAATGCAACCCTCAATGCATCTTGGTAACACCTATGTAACCAACAAGTAGTCTCATGTTGATATATAGCACAGATTTTTTACATCCACTACTGTGTGCCAGGGGAGCGGGGTGGGATTTATTACAACAAAAATAAGTACAAAATAAAAGGTAGAGTATAGGCGCCAATCAGTTCAGGAAGAAGTGAAACTAAAGGCTCATTCACAACCAATGTCAACTTGAACTTAAACTCCATCTTTGAAACTTTAATTGAGTTCACAACAATAAGATGGTCAGTGGAATAACAGCTGTTGTTCACGCCGCCATTTTACAGTGTGGAATTCATGTACAACTTGACCTAAAATGGTATAATTTTTGAAACTTTCATTATCATACTTATCATACAGTGCTACACAATTCACGTAGCATGACAAAAGTTTTTCATCTCATTCCATTTTAAATGTTGAACTAGGCTAGGTAGGCCTACTCATCAGTGAAGATACTTTTGAGGTTATCTTGCCGTGGCGCAAAAACTCGTTGAGATTCTATTTGACGTTCCTTGATTTAGGTGGCAGTGACTGATTATGATTGGTTCTTCCAAAAGTCAAACTGTATCTTTGGTCGAAATGTTTGGCATGATCATACTTTGAGGTAAAGTTAAAGTCAATGAAGTCAGAGTCGAGTTGTTATGAACACTTCTACGGACATGCATAGTACAAACATAAAAGTTTGAGTTCAAGTTTGAGTTATGAAGTTGGTTGTGAATGGGCCTTTAGACACTGATCCAATGTATTTATAAAATAAACTTCGTCTTCAACGGTTTCTCACGCGAAACCTCCCCTCCTGAGAACCTCCTGACCGCGTGGTCTCTACCCTGATTCTCCCCCGACCTCCAGTTCGCTACCCCCTCGCACGCATTCCCTCGTTAAGACGGCCGACTGACAAACTTGCTCGACCAAGCGTTTTCAAAACAAAAACATTCTCTTTCACCGACTTTGAAAATGACGTACATAATCTTGGGACTATCTCGACCAGGGCCTAAAGGAAAGATGAGGAAATTGGACCACGACGAGATGACTTTTGAATTCATTTTTATATTGGGTTTTACGACGAACTGTAGTAATGGCCAAGATCTATTGGCGTCAGATGAATGATCAACAAGATGATGGGATGGTGAGATGAAGGTTTTATGGGTAGTGGGAAGGAAGCAGTAGTGGCCTATATTGTGGGAACCATCCCGGCATTAGCTCAGACCTGAGGGAAACCACGAAAAAAAAAACAGTCAAGATGGACGGTATCGGAGATGGAACCGAGTCTGATACATGCCTACTGCCTCTCGGGTCACATGAAGCAAGTGCGTTATCCACTACGCTGCATGTGCTGGTGCGAAATAACGTGCTCAACAAGCCCGCCAACAGCTAGGTTACAAGCACATCGACAAGTAGATCTAGACCTATGTTTCGTACCAAGTCACTTGATATACACTAAGCACTGGGGAACCGATGGTATGTATGTTTGTATAAGATTAAATATAGACCTAGTTGTAAAAAGACTGACTGAATAGCCCTATGCCATACAAGACCAAGAGGCAACCATGATGGGAATCCAAGCCCGGTCTTCTGGACATTTACCTGACAATCCACATAAAATAAAGTGCTAGGGCTAGCTCCAAGAGGCTAGTACTTTGATTGGTTGATGTACACTGAAAAAAGCTACCTACCATGACAATATATTATACAGTGAAACCTCTATCCAAGGAACCAGGAAAATAAGACAATCCATCCGGGTAAATTCTACATTGATTATATGGGAAAGGGGTGAGAAAAAATGAATGATACAAGTTTTGTAACCCTGGCATTATTACCTTAGGATTCATTGTTTGTTAAATAAGTTATCTCATTTTCAATTATTCTTTGGGGTGGTAAGATCGCTCTTGTGGTGCCTCGTTCAAACGATCCTATTTTCCATCCATTGCCTCAATTATTGGGAAACAATGATTTTGTATCAAGTTTAGATGTTATACAAAAATACAAGCAGGAAAATGATGGATCTAGGAACAATGCATAGAGGTTTCACTGTAACAACAAATTCCTAGTCTCTTGGGTTGAATGAATCATTATATTTTGTAACCCACCTCATGAGAAGGGCCAGGATTTTATGCTGACAACAATGGAAATATAATTATGAAAGCTAGACAAGTTGCCATGACAGCTAGCTCTTTTAGTGAACATTATCCGATCAAAGTAATAGTCTCTTGGAGTTAGCCAGGCGTAGCACGATTTTCATGGTGGTTCATTGGGTAAGGATCCTGAATAACAATTCGGTGATCAAGTGACCGACTTATCTGTCTCTGTATGTTTCGATCCGTCTAGGTAGGCCTACACCTGTGTCTGAAGGGTACTCATCAATCTAGTCGATCTCACGATCACAAAACAAAAGCGATGGGCAATCGACAATTCAAGGATTACTCGATAGTTTTTTTTCTTTTTATATTGGGTTTTAACGACACACTATACTGATGGCTACGATCTATTGGCGTCGGTGGATGGAGAATGAGAGGATGGGATGATGAGATGAAAATTATTTCATTAGGTATTTTGGATGGTGAGAAGGAGTCGGTCGTGGCCTGTTGTTAAGGAACCATCCCAGTATTAACCTGAACGACAGCTAGGGAAACCACGAAAAACCCCTGTCAGAGTGGTCGACCATGGCGGGAATCGAACCCCGGCCTCCCGAATGGCGGTTCAGTGTGTTACCACTCGGCCACGCGTCTCGGTTACTCGATAGTTCGAGACAAGATGAACGGAAATTGAATCATTTTGCTATCCTTGGTTCTTACCTGGTATAATCTTGCCATCAGCATGTCGTGACCTTGGTGTGCCCTTGAGAGTGTGGCCGTTACAGCTGGACTCGCAGTCGAGTCGTTGACCCGGAGACGATCTCTGCCGTTCGTACCGTAGACGGCCTGGAGAAAATCACACGTTATTTTCACAGCTGAATGTTTCACAGATATTCAATTGTAATTGGCGGATTTGTTGTGTCTGACATCAATATCAATACCTATGTCAGAAATTGATTTATATCAGTCAATAATTGCCCCTCATATGACTATTGTAGTTCTGTGCTGTTATTATTCAACAAAAATCAAATCATTACTAAAGGTACGTTCATACTACTACGGCAACCTGCCGCATGTACGGTTTTTCCGTTGAGGTAAACACAAGCTTCTTTTCTTTCGTTTCTTTCACAAGATGAGATGACCGGTCATTTCATAAGGTGTTTTTTGATAGTGGGATCATGACATGTTGTCAAGTAACCATCTTAGTATGAACTTACATGACAGAAAACTTGAAAAAAATCACAAAAACTGAGAGGATTGTTGACCACAATGGGAACCAAATCCCGGCCTTCTGAATGACACTTCAGCGTGCGTGCATCTTGTTCTTAGGTAACACTGCTCAAGAGTTGAGTGTTGACTTATCTCCCAAGATTAATTCAAGCAAAACAAATTGGTGAAAAACTAAACTCAAACTTCAGTCAAGATGATAGATCATGGAGGGAGTCGAACCCCGGTCGCTAGTCAGCGCTCTAAAAAGTCTCAGTAGGCCCCTAATGACTTCTTCAGCCCATATTCAGCACACTATTTTTCAACCAAAATGCCTACCTAATATCAATTGCCAAAAAATCATTTTTTTGATGTCAAAATAAATTGATGGGCAGGAGAGCTGATGATTTTGACTGACACCAAAATGTCGTTCACACCAGTCATTCTCCGTAATTGCACGTGAGAGAGTGCAAGACCGGAATAACGTGTTTATAAAGTCAAACTTGGAAGCAAGCTTAAATTACACCCAACTGGAAATATACAACAGCATACAACTGCACTGAGTTACTCTATATTTTGTGAACTTACTTGAGGTACCGGTAGGCCTAGCCTAGGCCTGATATATTTATAGCTGTCAAAACAGCTCTGCTCCAGGAATAACTTCTTCAGACGTAGGTTGTGTGAGTCTTGGTTGTTCCCTGCAGGGAGGGATGACTGCAGCTTCCTTGTCAGTCCCACCATCTTGCATTTTTCTATTCCTGGTCTGACCAGAGTCGACACCCACCTGAAAAAATAACAAATTGTTGTAAAATCATAGCTTGGCTAGGCCATTTGATTGAATGTTCTGATTACCTTCTAAATTGATTGGGCCTAGGCCTATATCAACTCAATGCCCACTGTTTCGAGCAAAACCTGTGGCCAAGCCCCACCCAAGACTAGGCCTGCAGGGGCCTACGCTCAAATTATGCCCCTAGGTCAATATCCTTCGTGACCGAACTGAGCAGATGCTACTTGGCCTTTTTCATAGCTCCTATTGATGAAATTGAACATCAAACTAAAATTCAATTTATTCAAATTAAGTGAAGAAATTAATCTGGCACAACGTGGTCATAAGCCCATGGCCTAGATTTATAACCGTCGTGAACGAGCCAAGCAGGACGCTGAATTAGAACGTTTCAATATGCCTACTTCCTTAGAGAAAGAATGAGTATTGACCTAGAATCCAATTGTACAATTATTGAAGCAATAATTCCCAGTAAACCTGTAGGTCTAAAGCATTTTTGGATGAATAAAATTACCTTTAATCTGTGTTCTGTAGGAGCCATCATTTCGGAAGTCGGAAGCAAAGATGGTGGTAGGAAGTACATACATACACCGCCCTCTACTTTTCAAGTCTCCTGCGTCCGGGATCTACTACAATATAATGACGAAAATTCAAATTTCAAACTTTGGTTCAAATATTTTTCGAAATGGCTATTTACATATAGCCCTTGTGCAAACAATGAAGAGTTTGGATTGACAGAAAAATTATCTTGATTATTAAAATATTGTGAATATCGGTAATAGTGTACTTGATGAATTTGAAAAAGCTATCATCACTCAGTCTGTAATTTACAAGAATGGTGATAACAAAGAATAGTATTGGATAGCAATCATAACACTAAAATAAAATACTAGATCATCATGAGTGTCACCAGTTCATATAAATTAATTACAGAGGGTCAAAAACTAGTGCGCTTTGTTTTTTGGCCCAATTTCCACGTGTCAAAATTTTTTACTGAATTTCTCAGCTCTATTCTTACCGATATGTATGTGTTAAGTAATCAAATTGAAACTCAAATCAGGTCTCAGTTTTGAAAATGGGTACAATTAACATATTTCACAGCAAAAACACTTGGTAGCCTACATTTGGCATGGATTCTAAATTTTAAAACGTCTTAGGTGCAAGAAAAAAATTCTTCAAGTTTCTCTGATCTGTTAGTATCCATGTGTGGAATATTCATATCGAAACTGAAAAAAATTGTCACCCTCGGAAGCTCGATCAGCTGAGGTGTGGCTTCAGAAACTGAAGTCACCGTTGGGCGTGGGTTCGAGTCCCGCACAAGGCATGGGTTTTTGTAAATGTCCTATCTCTAATCATCACTTCATGGTTTCAAAATCACCTGCTCATTTGTACCTCGTGTTATACGAGGTAGCTTGTAGGTTTGCAAAGGAAAAAGAAGATGATTTTTAGATTGATTTTCTTCTTTTTATCAAATCTTTATCCTACAAAATTATAGACTAATCAAAGAAATGATTCTTACTCATATTTTTTTTTCCAAATTTGATTCAGTGACTCAATTTTCGGTTCCTAAATTGTTTGAAAGATTAATTTCATTTCTAATTAAATCATTCATCTGAATATAACTTCACAAATGTCATTATTTCAAAAGTTTCTATTGAAAAACTTTTCAAATTGCAGTTTTTGGATAATTCATTGTTTTTCTCAGCAACGGCAAGTGCCATCATGACAGAATTTTCTGAGTTCAAGACAACTCAATAGTGGGCCTACTAATTAAAAATACTAGAACATCTTAATTCTTACAAGTTACCAGAAATTGATTGTAAAAAGTCAAATACTAATATTGTGTGAATAAATACCTTCAAGTTCTGCTTCGATGGGATTTCATCCATCACTTCCGGATCTTCTCGGAACCGGAGCCAGCAACCACACGACTCTCGTCACCTCAGACCACGTTCATCACTAGTCGCTAATTATTCACAAGAAACATTACCTTTCTATGACCATACAAATTTCACTACTTGAACTCTTCAACGTAATCAAGATATGCACAGTCATGATATACGCACCTGAAGGAATCTACATGTCAAGCCCAACAAGAAAAGAACGGACATAGACCGTAGGACATAGGGGTAATTTTACTGATGAACGTACCATGGTCAATTTTTGTTCTATAGTCGCGTTTTTTGAGTTTTCTGATAGATCTTGTTCATATCTATGGTGTGTAGTTTGGACATTTTGTATTTTGTTTGCTTTATTATGTTTTTTACTCACTTGAAGTTGATGCTTTGTGATCTGACAAATATGACAAAGGTGGACAGTAGGTTAGGTTAGGGTCAGGTTAGTGTCCAAACCTCGCGTATACCGTTGGCAGGCGGAACGGAGCTTATATACTTTCCAAAAAATTGAAAAAAAAATTGAAAAACTTGAAAAACAAATTGGCGTGGTACGTTAATCAGTGAATTTACCAACATAGTTATAAAAGGCATACAACAAGCTCCCAGAGAGAATGAAACTGCATGAAAATATCAACATCTACAAGTCTAATAACCAAATTTATACTGGAAAACAGTTTTTATAATATTGATTATTGACGAATTTCTACAGAAAAAAATGGGACTGATTATTGTGAAATGTCACTCCAAGGATATTCTCGTTTTTGATTACTTATAAGCACTAAACAGGCCCCAAGCTAACATGAACACATTCTTTGTAAATATTTTAACTCTCGTTAGTTTTGTTTCATAACCTCTACATATTATGTATAGGTAGTTGTGAAGTGAAAGGCAAATAACAACTAAACTAAATTAAACTGAAACAACCAAATATATATAAAAACAAACAAAAACAAGTACACAAAAAAAGAAGATGTTTGTTCAAATACAAATAATGTGAGGCCTCAAAAACGACACTACATTTAACCACTTGGCGACCGTGAACCCGTTTATGAGACCTCGCACGGTGATACCGACAGGCCACGGACCATATGTACGTTCTTACACTTCCCTAAACCTTGCTTCTAATATCTCAACAGCATTACGTCAAACTGACATGGGACTCATACCAACATCTAGGAGATGCATTGAGAAATTGGTGTTGATTATTTTTTTGCCGATAGAATACGCTAACATACGAGTAGTTGATACACTGAACCGTCATTCAGGAGACTGGGGTTCGATTCTTGCCATGGTCGACCATCCTGACAGGGTTTTTTGTGGTTTTCCTCTGTCGTTCAGGTCAATACTGGGATGGTTCTTTAACAACAGGCTACGGCCGACTCATTCCCACTTTCCAAAACACCTAATAAAATAACCTCTCATCTCACCATCTCATATATCATTCACCGACACAAATAGATTGTAATCATCAGTACAGTGCATCGTTAAACCCTATGGATGGACTGCAAAGACGGAGTTTAAACCCCGGCCTACCTCAGTCGCCGTCTAAGTACGAAATTGCATTGTGGCTGCAATGCAATTTCTTACTTAATTTCTTAATTTCTTAATTTTCTTTACTTAAATTTGTAACGTCCAAGGTAGGCTGGGGTTTAAGCTCAGTCTTTCCAATCCACCCCTTATAAATAAACAAAATGTGCTGTATTACAAAACCTCATTCTGCGCTATATGCATCAAGTGACTCATGACAACTTGAACTTGAACTTGAATCCATCTTCGCAGGCAGGTTCAGGTTTGAAAACAGTGCACGAAACGACTCGTGTTTGAAGACTGTTTAATGACTACATCAGGCCTTGTTGACCTTTTGGGATCTGTATTGGTACTGGCTACAAACTACCCCATTGTTGTCAATTTCCAGTTAGAAGGCCTGTGATGCACCCTGGCGGCAAATTGGGAATTAAATGAAGCTACTTGGAAACTGATGATAACATGACGAGCCTGTGGATGAATTGCAAAGACTGAGTTTAAACCCCGGCCTACCTTGGACGCCGTCCAAGTAAGAAATTGTATTGCAGCCACAATGCAATTTCTTACTTAGACAGCGTCTAAGGTAGGCCGAGGTTTAAACTCCGTCTTTGCAATTCACCCTATGAATGCTAGATAACAGTGATATTGGTGAATTTATTGTTTCACATATCAAGTGAAACAATATATAGATAAAATGAAACCATTTGTTGACGCCATAGATATTAGAAAGACCAACTAAACGCAAGTATCTGTGCAGTTAACTCGGAAATGACCCGGCAAGGGAGGTACGGTAGTGACTTGGTAGCCCAGCTGTCAATAGATCATTTCCGAAAAGAATGAGCCATCTAGCGGCGATCGTTTGAACTAGAACGGGATGTTATTACCTGAGTTCGAAAGTCCCATGCTGCCAATGCTATTTAGCACGTTCGATTTATATTATTGTGCGTTACAGTGAACGTATCAAGTTAAAATATGATAGTAGTTTCAACATTTATATGTTTACTACATACTGAGAGATTTACACACTGTCAGAGTGAGTAAGATGAGAGATGATGCAAGTTTTATATCTTGCTTTTTTGCCTTTAACCCTGTGTATAAGCGGCCTGACGTTTTGAACAGTACTAAAACTCCCAGAATGCAATACCAGCGACCGGCTGCTAGGAGGCGTGACGCGCCTGCGCATTGAATTATGAAAATGGTCTATTGGTAAAGCCTCGTTCGTAGTAAAACAGTGGCACGTTTTTTCTGTCCCAAGAAGTCACATGAACCATGTGGAAGGTTTACATAACATTCCGGACAGGTTCACGTGACTTACCAGGACCTGAAAAACCGGGCCACCGTGTTACTGTGACGCTGACCTTGGACACTTCCGAGTGCTTACTCAGAACTATACTAATAATAATACAGAATAAGTAACATACGGTACTCCATTATGTTATTTTATTCCAATTTTCTATTCCTTGAATGTTATATTTTATTATTCCAGTATGTTAATTTAGTCATCTTAGTTTAGGCTGGTGGTAAGGCACATGTTGTTACGGGGCTTGCTCTATTCTTACCACCAGCGATACACAACATTTAAAATTCATATGTATTATAATGTATTGTGTTAGTGTATCAAATAAATATATATATATATCTTTCCCAGATAACCAATTAAATTGGGCCAGGGGGTGTTTCCACCATTTCATCTAGGGCAGGATTCATCTCTCCATCGGTTCCTGCCAGTTCCGACTTAATAATAATAATAATTAAACTATACACAATTTACCTGCGACGTACATTTTTGACACGTCTCTTCTGTCATGGATGGGAAGGGAGAAAAGGGACAGTGATATTATCTATGAAAAATGTCACAAAGACATACTGTAATTATGACGCTAAAATATTAATCTAAAATGATTTTTATTAATAAAACAAATTGTCTGTACAAAAAGTATTACAGTGGAACCTCTTTAGTACGTTTTTCAGGGGACCAGACAAAAAAAAACTTACCAAAGTGAAAAACTTATTAACCCCTTGAATATCTTTGACGAGTGTCGCCCGCGAGACGCGACTTAGCATTCACGACCGACGACGAGCGAGGCCCGCTAATTACCGCGCGTCATGTTTAAATCCATATCTCCCAAAGTTACCGTCAGAATGTGCCATAGTATGGCTACAAAGATAGCTCTTGTAGTGAACTGTTGAACTAATCACAGACTATGTCGATAAAGGTAGTAACTCTTTGAGTAAATGATGTTTACTGACGCATCAAACTGACCTTGCAGCTGTCATTAGCAACAATGGCTATCAGAAACCAGCAAACAACAGTGAAACTGTTATAAATGCAGTATTTGACAGCGATTGTGATGATGAAAATGATGATTCTAGTTCACAGTTAGAATATGATAATGATAAAAGTCTTTCAAGCGATTCAAGTAGGCCTAGATCCTGTGTCAAATGTCAAGCTGGTTCATGATTTTTAATTACTATTAGAATGGTAGAAGTAGGTTCAGTGAATTTGGTAAGCAAGGGGTTAATGTAACTATTTAACATGTGGAGCATATGGATTGGATCAAAAACTGGAACTTGTAAATGTAATGAATGTATAAACGAGAAACTTATAACAGAGGTTCTACTATATACCGTAGTCGTTCAATACCGGTATATTAAACAGTACCATTCTTGTATCCATGAAAGAAGGTCATATACCAACAAGATGAATAAAAATACATCGACAATTACCAGTGAATTGAAGGACTCGACACGTTTAGAAGATGAAGTTTCTCTTCTAATCGTTAATGTTGACCTGGATGATTATTATACTGCGGCCATGCAGATTGAACGGGTGACATTTGTGTTGTTTATGTTGGTAAACGTTCATTTCATTTTGTGAATATATCAACGGACATTTTGTGGCGTCTTGCAGTCATGCAGACGATTATACAATCCCCTACCAGCCGCAATAAAATCACCAATGTTGACTCAATTCAAGAAAGCAGTCAAGCATCACATAATGAAGGAATGCCGTTATAATATTGGCGAAAATTTAAACTCTCAACACAGATCAACATAAGATATTTACACTTTAATTTTTCAATTTTTGTATTTTGACCTGGTTTGAAAGTCGTGAACTAACAATAAACAACAATAAACAATGTAGGCCTATATCAATACCACTCCTAATTAATGAAGTTACAAACAAGGTATTGGAACAGAAAATAAATTAAAAAAATTAATTGGATATCAAAAAAAAAAGTTTAAAAAAAGGGTTAAATAATCAATCTCCACAAAAGTTCACTCTTACTTAGCATCAGAATTACACCAGAAAAATTAACAGATTGGTGGAACGATCACCGTTGCTAACTTCTCCAGCACGTAGGCTATTTTGGGGCACAAACCCGCGGGTACAGAAACCAACGCCTGGTGAGCAGGTCGAACCAACGCTCGAGCAGGCTTCCGTTTCCAAGGCGACGCCTCGACCGGGCGAGCCAGAGGGGCGGACCGTTTACGTGACCGACTTGAACCAAGCAAGCGAGCGAGATGCCACGGCGCGTCACGAAACAGACCGGTCCTAGTCGAGGACGTGCGATTATTACAAGTCAACGAGTTGCACGACGATACTGTTCGAGAATAGAATCAAATACCGACTACGCAATCTGGTTTCTTAAAATACTCGTCATGTCAAATACATTCAACATTTTACTCTGACACTTGATTCAAGACTCAATCATTTGAGATTATCACTTTGGCAATTGAATTGTTAAAATTTTATAATGATTTATGGATATAAATTATATAGAGAATTTATATACAATATTTTAATCGCCTACCGCTAATTCCACGCGACGTCCACGATAGTACGCTTGCACAACTCTTTCTTGCTTCCAAAATGGTGTGCTTGCGCAACCTTTTTCTGCCCGTAATCTTACGCGACAGTCACAATAATGCGCTTGCGCAGCTCTTTCTCCCTTCAATCCTACGTGTCGTTCAAAATGGTGCGCTTGCGCTAGTCCTACGCGACGGCCACGATAGTCTGCCGCTAGTCCTACATGACGGCCGCGATAATGCGCTTGCGCAACCCATTTCTGCCCTTAATCCTACGCGACGCTTCCTCCTACACTTGCGCAATTCTTTCCGCCACTAGTTCTACACGACGGCCATGATTGTCCGCTTGCGCAGTTTCCGGTTCCGCCTGTTCTTCTTGTTGATCGCGGCGTCGCGGAACAGCTGGATCTTGTCGCGCTCCTCGATACGGTACTGCATGAACTGCAGCGCGTGCAGGTTGTAGCCGACCAGGTCCTGGAAACGCAAGACCAAGGTCACTTGATACTGTTCACTTTAGCCATGTTGCGAACGGTGTAAGGGATGCCGCAGATGATCGCTCGTTTATCGATCAGGATCAGTCAGTAGGCCCAATTTCTTTGATCTATGATTACTTGTTACAGTAAATCCTTGTTAATTTAAACTTAAATAATTCAAACTTTGCTATTACAGTGAAACCTCTATGCATCGTTCCCGGATCCATCGTTTTTCTGCTTGTATCAATCATTTTTTCTCACCCTACTCCCATATAGGTCCTGGCAGGACCTGGCTAAGTACATAACGTATCCCAAGTACATGGGACGTGAAGACCATTCTAAAAAGAATTTCATCCCCAGTTACCGTACAGACATTGGGTGCCAATCAATCCTGGGTAGATCAATAAGATTGTGGAACCAGCTCCCAAAAGACAAGATTGAAACGATTGAGAATATAAATGACTTCAATCGGACGTTACAATTAAATGTATAATTGTTTGTAATAAGATGATTGCATACCAAAGACTATACAACCACCCAGGAGACTGTTATCCTGAAGTTGTACAAATAAATAAAATAATAATAAAATATAATCAATATTAAATTTTCCTGGATGGATTGTTTTCCTGCATGGATGGTTTTATTTTGCTGGTCCCTTTGAAAACGATGGATAGAGATTTCACTGTATTCATATCAGAGGTGTTCAACCCAAGAGCTTGATGTCAAGTAATTAGATAACTCAACTTTACGGATCAAAATCAGTATTTCTGCTTCCATTGAATTGTGAATCGAAGCAGTTAACTGTACCGGGCCTATTGGTCAGAACTAGTGCAATCTCCTGCATTCAAATTAGGGATAACTTCGGTTAACCGAGAACCGGTTGTGAATCGGTTCCAGGTTCAATCGGTTCTGAAATAGAGAATCGATTCATGTTGATTGAGTCATTATGTATAATTGATGGATGTTTTTCAAGTGTGTTGTCGCAATATAAATTGTATGGATATAATATACTGGTTCACGCGTGCATTATTTATTTGTATTTTCTTCTCCATGCGCAGTAAAACCCAGAATTTGTCGTACCACTGTACTTTGTTTCGTCAGAAGAGATGTTGATCAAGACAACCAAACGATATGGTGACGCCTAAAAACAAGAAAAAACTCGCGCCTATATGAGAGAGCGTCTAGATGAAAGTTTTCTCTCATTTTCAACCCAAAAATGTCAGAGAATCGGTTCTAAATCGGTTCTGTTAATCGGTTAACCGGTTCTGATTTTTTGGAACCGACGTTATCCTTAATTCAAATGATCCTATTTTTCATCCTTTGCCTTAACGGGAAACAATGATTTTGTATCAAGTTTCGATGTTATTAAAAAAAAAAAAATCTCCTGCTTTCTTCTGTGAATAGGCTACAGTGAAACCACTATCAATCATTTTTCAAGGAACCAGTAAAAATAAACCAACCATCCAGTAGAATTCTGCATTGGTGATACGGGAGTAACGTGGGATGAAAAACAGTATATAGCAGGAAAAGGATGGATCCGGAAACGATGCATAGAGATTTCACTGTTAGTAGTCAAGTGTTCGGGCGTTTGCGCCGTCAATAGTCGGCGCGTTTCCACTGACCCTGAGCTTGTTGACGGCGGCCAGCGCC
>OZ023335.1:27790033-27852533 GCA_964007535.1 Brachyptera risi | reverse complement strand
TTTGACATAATGTTAATTTCGCTACGAAACACATCTTTATTTAATTGCCGTCACAACACATGATAAAATTAAGAGTGACCAAGGGACTCACTCACTCACTCACTGTGAATGTGATTTTGTGCTTCTATTTCCAATCTCACCGGTAGCGTATAGTGGTAGGCCTAGCGAGCTAGCATTTTGCGCGTGTTCGGTCTCGCATGTGTTACTGTTTTTGATACACTGGTTTGTTTTGATTTACACGTCATAACGTTGATTATCATTTTCATCAATGTAGTAGTGGCTAGCTAGAGATTAGCCACAGTGACTGGGGTCACCTCTATGTGGTCGACGGTTACTTCCATACTAATAGGAGAATTGAAAAACACTGAATTTAATGATGAATAATTTATTACAATCTGTACAGTGTTCAATATGAACTTAGCTCACTTGTTCATGAATCACCAAACTTCATACGTTTACATTTATGATTACTCTCATTTATAACCCACAAATACAATACCTAAGCACTTGCTCAAGTTCACACGTGACTATAGGCCTGGCCTAAGACTGCTGTACGTGATGTGTCCTAGAGAAAAATCCACGGCATGCGATCATTTCATCGCATACCAAGCCTACCTTTTCGCGATGTCTCCCCCGCTTGATGAGTCTAGGCTAGAACGGTAAATCTGCGCGTGTAATCCACTCCTTCGCTACCCTGGCGATGCGATGTTTTCACGGCATACCCAACACGAGTTACTCTTATTCTTGCGCTTGCAGTTAGCAAAACTATACTCTTAACCGAAAATATTGACCCGCAATTTCGAAAACAATTCACTAGATAATCTCAGAGAACACAACTCAATTAGATGTGTAATGTGTAATTATGATTGGGTATGCGCCGCATGCCCCGCATACCTGGAATGCACGGCCCTGGCTGAGGGTATGGGCATTTCAAAGTTAACTAACATGGTTGATCCAAATTCCAGCTGAACTGTAATTTGAACTAGTATTAGGGGTGTTCGGGTACCCAAGATTTTGGGTCGGGTCGGGTTTTTTTTACCCGACCCGACCCGATTTGATACTCATGTAACACTAGAATCGGGTTTTTCGATATCGCGCGGTTTTGGCGCCATTTACTTCATTTGTTGACTGATCCACTGCAAACAACTACTAGAAGTTGAGTAGATGGCAGCATCGTGCACACAAAATTGAGATATCTCTGTTTCCAAAGCGTTTTGAAAACAAAGATGGAGGCAAAATTTTGTTGAAAGGTGTTTGAAATTGGTTTTAACTTGGAATTTTTTACCACGTAGGCCTAAGCTACGTCTATCTCGTGATGAGTGAGGAAGATATAGATGGGGATCTCTATTTGGAAGCAAATATAGATCACTTGACTGGCTCTAGGTACATACCTTCAGTAGGCCTAGGCCTGGATCCAGTAGATAGGCCTATTCGCGTAACTTTTTCATTTCGAGGTTAAAATATCGTGTTTTTCCTGAAACCCGAAACAAAACCCGAGTTTTTTTACACTACCCGACCCGAACCAAAAAAAAACTACCCTTACACCCCCAACTTTATATTTTGTGTAAGCACTTACGACTCACGGACACGTCCCCTCTCCCTTCCCCCCATTGTCAGCTGTTACTGGAGGACCAATGTGCCAGTGTGATTGCACCATTCTCGTCAGTCTCTTGTTACTCGTCAGTGTGCTTCCAAGCCTTCAGGCTAGAGATCCTGTTGCTCTAGAGGGTGATGATTGGATTGAAGAAAATGACGCGTCTTTTTAAGAATATCGGTGATTTAGGGGCTATACGATTTTTTTTTTTTCGGGGGAGAGAAACCCGGGTTGGGTAATAAAGACGGGTACCTAATAATCATCATCATTATCATTAATACTGGACCCAACATAATGACCCGAGCATGACCCGAGCGTGACCTCACCTGGCTCTGACACGTCTGAGGCTGTCCATGAGGTAGTCTTCGACCGTCTTGACGCGGAACGCCTGCATGATCTGAGGCAGCGGAGCGCCTGGGTTGTTCTGGACCTCCCGGCACACTTCCAGGCACTCCATCAGCTGTTCCGCCTGCAAACACATCGGTCGATCATACGTACAGACACGTCAAAATAGCAATTGCTATAAAATATAGCAATTGCTATACCAAGTCGTAAATGTATCTTTATCTCTGAAATTCAAGTGGTGTTATTAATAAAAGCAATAAATCTCTATAACGAAATTCTGTTTTTACAAACAGATTTTCATTCCCCTTGAAATTCGTTATATGCGGGCTCGACTGTATTTTTCACTCTATATTTCTGTTCAGAGCATTTGGCTACATTCAACTGTTTTGTGAGAATATGCATGGCTTCGAGACAATGAGCTGTATTGTATAGAAAATTGTATTCAAACATAAAATTGACTGGAGAAACCAATGGCCAAGTAGAAAAGAATCTTGTATCAAGTTTCGATGTTATTAAAAATATATATTTGGGAAAAAAATCCGTCCTCAAACGAAGTCCTATGTTCCAATAATATCCATCCATAACGACGTATCTCGAGCCACGAAATCCCGTCGACTCACCGCTCGCTCGCTGCCGATCGTCTTCTTGGAGGGCAGTCCAAGGTCGCGTGTCGTCCCCTCCCCCGTGGCCAGCTGCTCCCCCTCCGCCTCCTCCCTCTCCTCCTCCTGCTGGTCCGCGAGCACGAGAGGCTCGTCGGATCGCTCGTACGCGCGCAGGACTCGGTCCGACCCGCAGCTTACCACGTGCTGGCCGTTGGGGCTCACCGCTACGCTCCACGCCTCGCCGAAGTGGCCCTGGCGGCAGAACGAGACGGTTAACGCGGGCGCATACCTTCAGCGCTCGTTCACATTATATCAAACTTCTTTCAACCGAACCAACCGAACCAACTTTATTCCAGTACAGTGAAACCTTAAACCTTTTTTTTTTAATAGGGTTTTATCGACGCACTATACTGATGGCTACGATCTCTTGGCGTCGGTGGATGATGAATGAGATGGTGGGATGATGAGATGAAAGCTTATTTTATTAGGTGTTTTGGATGGTGGGAAGGAGTCGGTCGTGGCCTGTTGTTAAGGAACCATCCCAGTATTGACCTGAACGACAGTGGGAAACCACGAAAAACCCCTGTCAGGATGGTCGACCATGGCGGGAATCAAACCCCGGTCTCCTGAATGACGGTTCAGTGTATTACCACTCGGCCACGCTTCTCGGTAAACCTCTATCCATCGTTTTTCAAGGGACCAGAAAAATGTAACATAATTAAAAAAATATTTGTAAAATCCATCCAAAAACGATCCATCCAGATCAAAAATCGAAAACAATGGATCGATGGATCGAATGAAAACGAGGGAAATTCAACAATGATTATGTAGGAGTGGGGTGAGATAAAATTAATGATGCAAGCAGGAAAACGATGGATGTGGGAACGTTGCTCAGAGGTTTCACGGTATATATCCAACTTTTTTTCAACCATACCAACCAAACCGGCTTCATTGCAGTATATATACACTTCGGGCGCCACAAATGATGGGAGTGTAACACACTAAATCAACAAGGTAATTGATTTTCAGGCCCAACATGGAACATCTGTAGATATTTTCCAATTCAAACAAATACTTTCGTATCGTTTTTCACGTAATTCAACATTTGGGTCATCAAAAATTTTGGTGACAATCTCAGATTTTGATGAAATTTAGCACAATTAACTGCTTGGAATGATTGGATGTATTTTTATAATTCTGATGGATTTCAATTTTTCCGTAATCTCTCTCTCTCTCTCTCTCTCTCTCTCTCTCTCTCTCTCTCTCTCTATCTCTCTCATCTCTCTACTCATGTTTTACAAGAAGAACAAAACCAATATTATGACACATGCACCAACTACACTGATTTATTGAGGAAGATAACAAATAATTCTTGTCAATTGATGATTGATAAGTAGGCCTACAGTGGAACCTCTTTTAAACATTTATCGGAAACCAGACAAAGAAGTTTATTAACGTGAGAAACTTATTAATGAACTATTCAACATGTGGAAAATATAGGTTGGATCAAAAAATAAAACTTATAAATGTAATAAATGTATAAACGAGAAACTTATAACAGAAATTCTACTGTAACACTTCACTGGTCAAATAAAAACTCTCCCCCCTCTCTCACCTGCAGCGTGAGTATCTTGTCGAACGAGTCTGCGTCCCAGTGCTTGACCTTGCCGTCCTTGCCGCACGACACGAACTGGTGCGTGCGCGGCACGAAGGCCAGTGCGGTGACCGAGTCGTCGTGAGCAAACAGGGACTTGTGGCAGTCGCCGAAGTCGAGGCCCCAGACTTTGACGCTGCGATCCGAGCTGCCCGTCACGATCAGCGAGCTGTCGTAGGAGATGTCCATGCAGAGCACGGGCAGCTTGTGCCCGTACAGCGAGATGAAGAACTGACGGGAAGATTCAAGATTGCGGATGAGCAAAGCAAAGAATCAATTTATCCTTACTCGGAAAAAAATACACGTTTTTTTTTTTTGGCGCTCCACAGGTCAAATTAAAATGCTTATTCAGTTGAAATTTGGCATGCACAGGAGTCCTTATCTAACTCGATACTGTATAGTTTTGAGGCGCAAACAACTGCACCACTTGTGAGAAACATCATTTCAATATTTTTAAAAATCCCATAAGAATAAACCAGAGGAGGAAATTCGTGAGGAATATTTTCTCGGAATTTCAATATGATAATGAAACACATTATTCCGACTTTCACTCGAATCGCATCAGCCGCTCTGATAGAACCTAACAAAACTATAATGTGATGTTTTTCGATCACTCTTGGAGCTATCAAGATACCAATTAAATCCAAGCAACAAGTGTCATCAATTAATTAAAAACAATTAAAACAAGGCCTTCTTTATTATCAGAGAAATTTATTAGAATAAGTAATAGGTGAATCAGGAGGGCGGTGACGTAATTGTTTGGATCTCAAGGTGGATATTTTATAACCAACCAAAGATAATATGTTGATAAACTACGCTAAATTAAGATAAATTACAATAAAGTATGTTGGTATCACTAGCTACATCGTGGACAATACATGTTTTATCAACTTTCTCGATACAGTAGAACCTCTTTTACACGTTTTTCACGGGACGATACTAAAAAAATGTATGAATGTGAAAAACTTATTGATGAAACTATTCAACATGTGGAGCATATGGGTTGGAACAAAAAATAAAACTTATAAATGTAATAAATGTATAAACGAGAAACTTATAACAGAGGTACAACTGTATCACTACATTGTCGACAATACATGCGTTGTCAACTTTCTTGATAATATCGAAAATATCGCTACCAAACGATAACCCCGCTTTCTACCGTCGGCTACCCACCTTGAGCGTGTCGACGAAGAATATCTTGACGGTCGAGTCGAGCAGCGCGACCGCGATCAGGTTGCCGTTGGGCGATATCTTGACGGCCAGGACCGACTCCTCCAGCCTGAGCGTGCGCTTGTGAAGCAAGGACAGGACCTTGGTTGCGCAGGTCGTGCCAGGCTCCTCGACCAGCTCAAACTGCCAGAACTTTACCGTGCTGTCACCCCCGCCGGTCACGCAGCCGCGCTGGAAGAACGCAATACGTTAGACGATGTTGCCCGTTTGATGTGATACACTTGATTAGAGATGTACGAGTTTAGTATTCTTGAAATAGACTATCAAACAGGCCCGGATTTACGCACAGGCTGGCAAGGCTGAAGCCTAGGGGCCCGCAAGAGGCCAGGGGCCCGCTAGAGCCCAGGGGCCCGCTAGAGCCTAGGGGCCCGCAAGAGCCCAGGGGGCGCTTGGGCTCTTCAGGGCTTCCATGTTCTTGTTTCAAAATAAATGAAATGGATCAAAAAATGCAGCACAAAGTTATATCATGTACTAGTTGAAAATGAAACCAAAAATGTCACGGACTTATTTTCATTATTATTCTCATTAACACTATAACAACATTCACCAATACTATCTACAACCCACAGAATATAATCTAAAAAAGACATATTTAAAAAAATTCCCTGCAATTTAAAATAAATTTAAATTCCTCTAGGGTAAATTTTTTTTTTTTTTTTTTTTAAATGACATCGAAACTTGATACAAAATCATTGTTTCCCAATTAAGGCTATGGTAGATTTCGAAAAATGTATAAAATTTTAGCAATCTAAAATTATTGAAATTATTTTAGAATTACAAATAAGTTGGGCCTATATTATTTCAACTTGTATTGGCTTAACTGATAATGTCAATTTAGCGACAGTTCACACGTCCAAATAACTGTTATTACGAGTACGGTAATAACAATTGTACAACTAGACTTCTATGTCAACATGTTGCTTATGCCGAGCTTCCATACAGGTCTGCGTTATTCGGATTGAGAATTTCAAGCGTTTTTTAAGCCACCATGATGATAAAACGACCAATCAGTGACGGAAGTCACGCAATGTCCGATCGTTGAGCTCGCCTCAATTCCACCGCCTTGCGAAAGCGAAACGCAAATCGCGTTCACGGAAGGACAGCATTAGAAAGAAAAAGAATGCGAGTGTTGCGACTCACGCTGTCGGGAGTGAGACAGATGGTCCACAGCTCGTTGGTGTGAGCCGGGATCTCCTCCAGGACGTCGCCGCTAGCAACATCCAGGATCAGGAGGCGGCCATCTTTGAGTCCGGCCAGGACGTGGCGGTCGCCCGGCACGAAGCAGGTCGACAGGACGTAGCCCGTCTCGATCGTACGCAGGCAGGTCAGCGACGGCCTAACACGACAGACAAACAACTTGTCAAGAGGTCACGGGGGTCGAATGAGCGAGATGTCACTTTTTTATAGTGATAACTTTTTCATATTTATTTATATTGGATTTAACGACGCACTGTAATGATGACTAAGATCTATTGGCGTCGGATGGATAATTAATGAAATGATGGGATGATGAGATGAAGGTTTTTATGGGTAATGGGAGGGATAGTGGGAAGGAAGCGGTCGTGACCTATATTGTGGGAACCATCCCGGCATTAGCCTAGCCTACAGAGGGAAACCACGAAAAACCCCTGTAAAGATGGACGGTAGCGGGGATTGAACCGAGTCCGATATGTCCCTTCACCTCCCGGGTCACATGGAGCAAGTTTTTTATATTGGGTTTTAACGACACACTATACTGATGGCTACGATCTATTGGCGTCGGTGGATGATGAATGAGATGATGGGATGATGAGATGAAAGGTTATTTTATTAGGTATTTTGGTTAGAGGGAAGGAGTCGGTCGTGGCCTGTTGTTAAGGAATCATCCCAATATTGACCTGAACGACAGAGGGAAACCACGAAAAACCCCTGTCAAGATGGTCGACCATGGCGGGAATCGAACCCCGGTCTCCTGAATGACGGTTCAGTGTATTATCACTCGGCTACGCGTCTCGGTGTGGAAAACTATCCATCCAGGAAAATTCAACATATGGGAGTGGGGTGAGAAAAATTGAATGACAAGCAGGAAAACGATGGATCCGGAACGATGCATGGAGGTTCCACTGTAACCAACGAGTTAGGACGTCCGACTGACCTGTTCCACATCTTGACGTTGTTTGCGCTGGCTGAGACGATGGCGAGGTTGTCGGAACTGAAGCAGACGGAACGCACCTCCGAGTGGTGCCCCTGCGAGCTGATGCGACGCAGCAGGCGAGACTCCCCCGACTTGCTGGCGGTGGCCACAAGGAGCGTGTGCAGCTCCACCATGTTGTTGCTCAGTGCGACCGCCACCTAAACCGCCACGTTAGCCATCGGTTAGGTCAAGTTCCAGTTAGTCGAGTATCGGCAGAGTTGTGGGTATATAGCATTCACGTTCAGTTTTGGTAGTCCTAATCATTGGTTAGGAGTGTAGGACAAGTTCCAGTTAGTCGAGTATCGGCAGAGTTGTGGGTATATAGCATTCACGTTCAGTTTTGGTAGTCCTAATCATCGGTTAGGACAAGTTCCAGTTAGTCAAGTATTGGGTCAAGTTTCAAGTTTCAGTTTCTCACACAAACAATTATAGCACCAGTCTATTTTGTTCTCCTCAAGAATGATGTATATTGGTACTATTATATTATTGTCTATAACTAGGCAAACGCGTTATGTGTTGCCGCGTTGATGGATGAGCTGGAACATATCAACTTATCTTTGGATTGGTTATTATATATATATACACCTTGAGATCCAAACCATTACATCACTGCCATCTTATTTTTCATTATTAATTAGACGAGCTTTAGCGAGGATTCAATTTGACATACTGAAAAAAATTGGTGTTCGTTTTTATGTTTTTTTTTTTTTTTTTTTTTTTTTTTTTTTATGTTTTTTTGTTGGTTCTCCACAGGTCAAACGGCTACAGCTATCAACTTCAAACTTTTTTTAGTCATGGTTCCTCATCTAACTTAGATCTGTATAGTTTTGTGGCATTATCGGGTGATAACTTTTTTTTTTATGAATTTTAGAAATTTCAAAAATCCCCATTAGAATAACCCGGAGGAAAATACTTGAAAAATCAAAATTTTTCAAGACCTCTCAAATTTTCGCCGAATATAAAGGAAACTATTAAGCACATTTTGAGAGATTTTTCGCATCAATCGGATGAGAAATAACGAAGAAAACGCATTTATAAAGCATTTTCCCATCAATTTAGGCTATTACGGGAACCAATTAAATCTATAGCAACAAGTGTCACTAATTAATTCAAAACGATTGAAATGAATGAAGAAGAAGGCCGTGACATAATTGATTCTCGTAAGGTTTTTGAACGTTTGGAGTGATCCAAGGTCTGTAGATGTAGATTGGGTTGACAAATTATTTTTCATTCTAGATTTCTATACCCCTAAGCTCGTCTAACAACGCGCATCCCGCGTTTTCCTAGTTTCTATGATAATAAAGAAGGCTTTGTTTTAATCGTTTACATCTAAGAGGTGACACCTGTGGCTTGGATTTGATAGGTATCTTCAGCTTTGAGTGATTCACAAAAATTACATTATATATTTTTTTACATCAAAACGGCTGATCCGATTTGAGTGGAAGTTCGGAATAATGTATATAATTATTATATTAAAATTCCCTGAGAATTTGAAATGTCTCAAATGAAAATAATTTCACGAATATTTTCCTCTGGGTTATTCTAATGGGATTTTTGAAAACTTTAAAATGAGTTTTCTCAGAAGTGGTTCAACTGATTGCGCCTCAAAACTATACAGTATCGAATTAGATAATGACACTTGTGTATGCCAAGTTTCAACTGATTTTGATTTTTGATTTTGTTTGACCTGTGGAGCGCGAACAAAAAACAAAAAAACAAAAAAAAAGTCACTTTTTTTTCGGGTATGGCGAAATTGAGTCTTCGCTTCGCTCATCCAATAACTTGGGTGAAATTGTTGGCACGGACGGTGATGAAATAATTATTTCCATGACCTATTTATTCGAATTTGCACGTAAAAAATATTGACTTGAAATCAGAAAATCACAAAGAAAAACGATCGGGAAAAAAAAAATTGAGAATTTTTATTTTTGTCGGAAAGCCCTGCATGCTACCGCAACGAACCCACAGAGACGTTGTCACTCACCCTAAGTTCCCCGCCCTTGCCCATGACAAGGTCGACTGACTTGACCTTGCCATCCTCGACCTTCACGACCGGCAGCCTCCTGACGACGTCCTGGAGCGTTAGTTCTTCACTGGCGGCGGCACTGGTCTCGGCACCGCCGCTGAAAAGCACACTCGTCGTTACGTTCGTTTGCGATACGCGATCAAAATGTTAGTAGAGTGAAACCTCTATGCATCGTTCCCGAATCCATCGTTTTCCTGCTTTCATCATTCATTTCTTCTCTCCACATTCTTATATAATCAATGTGGAATTTTCCTGGATGGATTGTTATCCTGCATGGATGGTTTCATTATCCTGGTCCCTTGAAAAACAATGGATAGAGGTTTCACTGTACCATATTACCAACGTTCCGAGACCCGAAAGTATTTCGAGACTCTAAATTTCGATCTGGGAAAAAATCTTCTCGAGTGAGTTCGAGTCTCGATCTCGACTCGAACTCGCTCGAAAATTTTGAGTCTTGCACAGCCCTACCAGTTACCTCTCCGTCGCCGCCGCCTTCTTCCGCTCCTTGCGCTGCCGCTTCTTGAGCCGCTCCCGGGCCGCCTCCTCGTCCAAGAAGTAGAACAGCTCAACAATGTTGCCCGCCCCGTGGCACGCCACCGCGCGACCTCCGACCTCGCTCGCCACGGAGATCACGCGACCTCGCCCCGACCGCAGCAACGACCCCTTCTTGGTCGCGCGCAGCGGACACTAAAACACACTCGGTCGTTTCGTTACTTTTTCCCCAATTTGGTGAAAAATAGAAATCATCGTTATTTCAGAAAAAAAGTAGGCTTACAGTTAATTTATCTGGCCTTCAGGGCCTGCCCACTTTTATGAGTCGTGACGTAAACATAACCCTATTAGTTTCATGTTTCGATACAGAATGATTGTAAACACAAATAAACGTGTAGGCCTACTAGGGTCGTACAAAAACTTGGATTTTCGAGTTCAAATACAGCTGAACTCACATTTTTTTTTTGAACTCAAATATCGAACGTGGCGAAACAAAGAAATATCATAAAAACATGTAAATAATCACTTTTAGATTTCATCACTTTTAAAGCAATTGCTAATTTCATCCATCAGTCAAATCTGCAGCTTGGTCGACTCACCATCGCCTCCGCGTCGCTCTCTTCCCCCGTGACGAACGCGACCGACGCGTCAACCTTCTCCGTGTTGTCTGTCGGATCTCTCGGAGCCAGGCTCCACACTCTCAGCTCGCTGTCTCCGCTGCCCGTGACCAGCTGGTTGCCTGCCATCAGGGACAGCCCCCACACCTGTAGGCAACCCGCAAGTCATCAAGCCATCGTGGTGCATTATATTAAACACTCGACAGCCGGGTTAGGAAATCACTACCATACCTCTACTCATACTACCATACTCATACCTCCCAGACCGGGTTTTGTCTCGCACAGATACTTGTGTTTAGATATCCTCTCACAACATTTCATGGTTATAACCGATATGACGGTTATAATGGATGACGGTTATAATCGACACGACGGTTATAACCGATATGACGGTTATAACTGATGACGATTATAACCGATATGACGGTTATAATGGATGACGGTTATAATCGACACGACGGTTATAACCGATATGACGGTTATAACTGATGACGATTATAACCGATATGACAGTTATAATGGATGACGGTTATAATCAACACGACGGTTATAACCGATATGACGGTTATAATAGATGACGGTTATAATCGACACGACGATAAACCGATGACGGTTATAATCGATATGACGGTTATAATCAACACGACGGTTATAACCGATATGACGGTTATAATAGATGACGGTTATAATCGACACGACGATAAACCGATGACGGTTATAATCGATATGACGGTTATAATCAACACGACGGTTATAACCGATGACGGTTATAATCGATATGACGGTTATAATCAACACGACGGTTATAACCGATATGACGGTTATAATAGATGACGGTTATAATCGACACGACGATAAACCGATGACGGTTATAATCGATACAGACGATCTGATCGATATGACGGTTATAATCAACACGACGGTTATAACCGATGACGGTTATAATCGATATGACAGTTATAATCGACACGACGGTTATAATTCGAGGGAGGACTCACCTCTGTGCGATGTCCGACGAGGGTCTTGAAGCAGTGCGACGTGTCGAGGTCCCAGAACTTGACGTATGTGTCTTTGGAAGCCGACACCAAGTAGTTACCGTCCGGAACGAAACAGACTTGCGTGACGATTCCCTTGTGTCCGGAAAGCCGAAGCAGTCCCGTCTCCCCGATCACGTCCCACAGGATGATGTCCGTGTCCTGGACAACAGAGACAATATTATTACTAGGAAAACGTGTTACGTGTTGCCGCGTTGACGGATGAGCTGGAACATATCAACTTATCTTTGGATCGGTTATTAAATAGCCCTATATCCACGTCCGAACAATTATGTCACTGCCCTCCTGTTTCCTGATCAATTTCTATAATAATAAATGACATCAAATCTTTCGGCAACCTTTCGGTGGCAGATGGTAATATTAACATAGTTGAGGAAGGCCTTGTTTCAATTGTTTCCAATTGATTGGTGACACCTGTTGCTTGGATTCAATTGCTATCTTAATTTAGCTTTGAGTGAGTCAAGAAAATTGAATTATATATTTTTTTACATCAAAACGGCTGATCCAATTCGAGTGAAAGTTCGGAATAATGTGTATAATTATTATATTGAAATTCCCCGAGAATTTGAATTCTCTCGCAGGAAATATTTTTTACGAATTTTTTCCTCTGGGTTGTTCTCGTGGAATTTTTGAAAACTTTGAAATGAGTTTTCTCAGAAGTGATCCAACTGATTGCGCCTTAAAACTAGACAGTATCGAATTACGTAAGGCCACTTGTGTATGCCAAGTTTCAACTGATTTTCATTCCTGTCCAACCTGTGCAGCGCAAACAAGAAAAGAAAAAAAAAGGATTTTTTTCTGGAGTATGGTGAAATTCAGTCTGCTCCGCTCATTCAATTATTATTAATTGGATGAGCGAAGCGAAGACTCAATTTCGCCATACCCGAAAAAAAAGTGCCTGTCTTTTTTTTTTTGTTCGCGCTCCACAGGTCAGAAAAAAATTCAAAATCAGTTGAAACTTGGCACACACAAGTATCCTTATCCAATTCGATACTGTATAGTTTTGAGGCGCGATCGGTTGAACCACTTCTGAGAAAACTCATTCCAAAGTTTTCAAAAATCCCATTAGAATAACCCAGAGGGAAAAATTCGTGAAAAATATTTCATGTGAGAGGATTCAAATTCTCAGGGAATTTCAATCTAATAATGATACACATTATTCCAAACTTTCACTTAAATCGGATCAGCCGTTTCGATGTAAAAAAATATATAATGTTATTTGTGTTAATTATTCAAAGCTATTAAGATACCTATTAAATCAAAGCAACAAGTGTCACCACTTGATTGTAAACGCTTAAAGCAAAGCCTTCTTTATCATCATATTAATTAATAATGGAAAATAAGATGGCAGTGAAGTAATGGTTTGGATCTCAAGGTGTATATATATATATATATAATAACCAATCCAAAGATAAGTTGATATGTTCCAGCTCGTCCATCAACGCGGATACACATAACGCGTTTGCCTAGTATTATTAATACTCACAAATCACAATGCACAATGGCAAGTTCCCTATCCTTGGTCACTACTCTTTGACCGCCTCCCTAATCTTCCTACGGGATTGTTTCACCCTTTTTTCATCCCCCTCGACTACACTTCTACTAAGCCCATTCCAGTACCTACCTGTCCTATTCAAGACAGAAAATTTGCCCACATCTAATCTAGCACCCATTATAACTCTCAGTGATGCAGTGAAACCTCTGTCCATCGTTCTACAAGGGTCCAGGTAAATGAAACTATCCATGCAGGAGAAAGATCCATTCAGGAAAATGTAGCATTGATTGTATGGGAGTGAGATGCTAAAAAATGAATGATACAGCAAACCCTCGTTAATCCAAACTCGGTTAATCCAAAATTTGACATATTTCGAACTTGAAGTCAGTCCCCGGCTGAAGGTATAGGCATTTCAATGTTAATGAATATGGTTAATCCGAATTCCAGCTGAACCGTAATTCGAACTAATTATTCGACCTCTCAATTGCTTTAGCACTGTTTTCGGATTGGATAATCCGAAATAGATCGAGTGAATTCCTTGAATTGATCATTATTTTCGTGAATTCCATTCTTTTAATTTGACGCGTAACAATAGGCCGAAGCCAGCTCAGCTGTTCGCTGCCACTGAATACGTCATCCGACTCCGAGTGCGCTCGGGCCGCTCCAAAGACCTTGGTATCTAACTTCGTTGGGTTAGATTTGAAAAAAAAATCAATGTAGGCCTAATGAATTTGATGTATTCATTCAATTACATTAGATTCACAGATTTTTTAAAATTAATTGAAAACTGGAAATTGAAAACGTCCTATCACTGCTCATGCTCGTCCCAGGTACCGAAGGCATCACTACTACGAACTATGATTCATTAATCATCATGTAGAAGGTAGATAAACAACAAGATGTGCGTTCTCACTTGTGATGACATTGATTCTCAAAGTCGGGAATCGATTCCCCAAGCTCCAGAATCGATTAAAAATCGATTGAAAAAAAAAAAATCGAAAAAAAGAAAGTTCATCCTCAAAAAAGTTGTGTACTTTCAAACTTTTTTTCAACCTTCTTAAGGTGTTCACGTGAAAAATAGCTGCCAGAGACTTCTTTGAACTGTACTGTACTATTTGGGTATTTCCGTCAACGTTCTGCTGTCAGACGTGATAGCTTGTGATAGGCGTGACGTGTGTGAAGGGATGGCTTGTGTCCAAATGGTAAAATCTCAACAATACAGAATAATATCAAGAACAAAATGAGCACGTATTGTGATGTGAGGAAGTACAGCACTGATCAAAAAAAAAAAATTTGTTTGAAAAATCGATTTTTTGATTTGAGAATCATTTTACATCAGAATCGATTCTTAATCAATGTTATCGCTAGTTCTCACCTTGGACCCGGACGCGAGTCGATGACCTTCGAGGTCGTAGGTCAGACACGAGACGGCAAAACGGTGCCCGGCGAAGCTCGAGACGTTCTCGGCCGTCTTCAGGTCAAACACCTTGACGGTGCCGTCGGCGTAACCTGCCGCTATCGTCTTCTGGTCGGGCGAGGCGGCCAGGCGCGTAACCTGGTGCTTGTCGCCTGGCAATACCATCGCCTGGCAAACCAAACAAACAACACTCAAAGACTCGTTTTAGGTATAGGCCTAGATTCAGAATTGATAGATTTAATAGATAGAATTAGATTTAATAGTTAATTAGGCCTAATAGATAACCGAATGGATAGTTTGTGTCCAGATGGTTGAATTTCAACGATACAAAATAATATAGATAACAAAATGAGCACATATTGCGGCGTGAAGAATTACAGCACCGACTCAAAAAAAAAAAAAAGATTTTTAAATTTTAGAATCGTTTTACCGGTACATTAGAATCGATTCTGAATTGATTCTCGATAAATCAATGTTAACACAACTATGCATGCAGCCACTTCTTTGAATAATGTATCGAAACCTACTAGAAAACGTAGGTAATTCGCCTGGAAAAAATGGCACACAATGGCATATAATTTCACAGGGCCTCCATTGGTAAACAATGATCTTGTAGAAGGCCTATCAAATTCTGATTTTATAAAGAGAAAAAACAAAACATAATGGCTGTGTTCGATAGTCTTTACATCTAGGGTCTACTACAAATTTTGATGGTGCTGCGGACTTGGGCATGATAGTGTTAAATACAATTAGCTACTAGGTGACGTCACGTACCAGAGCCACATCGAATTTTCAAATTCATAATGTAAGCCTACATTTTAATGAAATATTATAATGATGAAGATCGTTTGCGGACATTTCTTGTCCGAATGTGTCTAAAAATAGAATTGCGGTCAAGGCTGAATTACCGGTACTCATTGCTCTAGAATAAATGCTCATGCAGACTGAAGATTTACGAGTACCATACCTTCTCTCCGAGTCTGAGGTCCCAAATAATGATGTCCTCGCACGCTCCCACACCGACAAATCGCCCTTCTTGGCCTTCCAGAGTGAGGAATATGACATTGCAGTCAGCGCTCGAGATGATATTGAAATTACCAGCCGCTTGGTATTTCAAATATTGTTTTGTTAAACCCATGCCTACGTCGTAGGGCCTATTTCTGGTAACCTATATATAACAAAAAATACATTATAAATTCGTAGTGGTGCAGATCAAGTGCGGAAAGTGTGTGTATCGCCTACGACTATCAATAACGTAACGGGATAAGCAACATGGCATATAAGTCCTATCCTTTTAACATAAGACTGTTTTCACCATGATGGAATCAGCGCGCTTTCGTGTACATTTCTGAGATTCGCAATTTCAAATCAAGTCGTGGGTATTAGGCTTGTATTTCAATGTATATTACGTAGTTGTATACTTGCATTGTTTCTGATCTTTCTCGTGGATGATGAGTAATTATCAAGTTATCAAACGGTAAGTATAGCAGTAGGGCTCTTGACTAGGGGTCTAAATGCTTTCACAGACGTATTTTAAATTCAGATTGGCCAATTCAAAGGAAATTTATTTTAATATTGTTTAATGCAGTTGGGAAGAGCTGGATTCACAGATTGCATTACATCTATTATTTGTATAGATCAACATACAATAATACCAGCAAATTATCATAAAATTTGTGAGGCGGCATCCCTTTGATTTACGCATGGTGCAAAAGGAAAATGCCATGTTGCTTATCCCGTTACATTATTGATAGTAATAGGTATCGCTAACACACATGAAGTCACTTAGCACTTGTCGGGTTTTGGGTAGAATTTGACTGTAATGACCGCAGCGGGTATATAGTTGATCGTTTGGCATCGGTAGGTATATGTCTGAGAAGGAAGGCAGCTGCTATTCATCCGACGATAGGTCGGTCATCAAATACAGACGTTGTTGCTGTTGTTGCGTGCAGCCTAAAAACTAGCCTAAATAACCCAATCCAACTATGGTACCAGTAATTTAATGGACGTGAACCATCGAGTGAAAAAATATCCTTACGGGATTGAGTGGCCGAGCCCTGGTTAAACAGTATACAGATCTTGGCAGAAATTTGAATAGTTATGACTGGTAATCCTGCTAGGAGCGCTGTGATCACCCAGAAAATGTAATCTGCTAGAGCACTGTAATGCAAGTGAATCCTGCCATCTGCTAGGAGTGCTTGGTGATCATAGGCACTGTCATACGTCGTTGCCTATCTAGAGACTACTTTATCTATGCCCTAACTAAGCTAACCAAACAAACGACCTTAACCAATTCAATCTGAACTGTAACCAATCTAAAACCTACTTCCGGTCAGGCTATCCACTACGAAGTAGGACAGGCTTCAACTAAGGCCTACTGCAGGCTACGGATTGCATTGCCATAGATTTAATATAGACAACGTAATAGGCACTAGACCTAGGCACGACGTAACGTGGGCCTATTAGGTAGGGCCTATTCAGCGGTCTACGCATAGCTTCAAACCTAGGCCTACGCCTAGGTAGACTTTCAAACAACAAACATAACCTCTAAAATTACGAATATTCAATAACCCATTTAAACACGATTGAAACAATACTATGGTCAAAAAAATACTGAGAAATAATGCATATGATATACTTCACCTGAAATATAACTAAATTAACGTAATTCTTCACGTATATATCAACATATCGTGCTATGAACTCAACACGTGTGACTCAAGCTTACAGTCAACACATTCATTCAAGGTCATTCACGGCCTTCTTCATTTGTATTTCCCAAATGTCATACAAAAATCGGTGATGCAGTTTACGTGCGAATAGAATCGTTGTTTTCGTTTAAACGCGGTTTGAACCCAAAAACTACATATTGTTACTCGATTGACTTCGTAATGTTGATTGTTAGATTTAAGGTGCATCAACAGAAAAGGTAAAATTACAAAACTACAGTTACTAGGCCCCTAGTATTACCCATTCTGACATCAATTTATCTTAATGACGGTCCTTGACATCAAAAGTCACAGTAGTGAGTTACATTCAACATTAGTATTTAACTTTATTGTAGTTTTGAGAAATGATTTATCTAATTCGAACCAGGTTTGCATATTCAGTGTGCAAATGTATCGCTTTTATATCATATGCCTTTTCTACACTATAGCTCAATATTATTATTCTTTTGTATCAAACACTACCGTAGGCTAACTTTATGGTTGTTTTATACAATTTTTTGAGAGTATGCCATTTCAACCATCAATTATTTAGATCACATAGTAACGTTAATTTTGAAAAACAATCTATTCTTCTCAATCATCTATATAATAACTTGTAATAAAGAATACAAAACACTTATTTTGTTTCAACTATAGTCGTACTGTCTTCAAACCTATCATTATATGTATTTTTTTCCAGTACAGTAACGTCTTTCATCGCGACTTTTGTACGGTATCTAGATATAAGTTCATCATTTAATATAAGTAATTTTTGCAATTGAATTGTTTTATATAGATAAATAAGCTGGATCCCAGTGGTAAATCACTGTATCATAAACAGCTTACAAATAAAGTTGTTACTCTCTCTTTATTCATTTAATTATTGATTGTTAAATAATTCTGTGTTAAATATGGGCAACCTTCATGAAGGCAAATATCCTTTGTTGAATTTTGAACATCTGAAATTGAGTATTTTTGGATCCATTGGAATTTCCAATTATAGAAGGTTCACTCTGGTTTCTGTAGAAGCCATGTTCATCGTAATGGAGCCACTGCATTACGTGAGTACTGGTAAAAGGAACTGAGTCGGGAATAAATGAACAAAAGGTTTGTTGGTATATAGGCCTACTATTACAATATTCAAGCTTTACTAACAATGAAAAACCATAATTTCACGACTACGTACGATAAATGTTCGTACGCAAGTGCTTTATTTTCAGTTGTTATTACAATAAAATTCATTACAATTATTTTATTATAATATTCAATCATTCCACAAGAAAAAAAGTATTTCAAATAAAATACAACGCAACAAGAAATTGCAAAGCTGTAGCAGAAATTCAATAATAAAAAGTTGTACATTCGTTAATAGTAAATAATGTGAATAAAAATAGCCATTAAAACTAACACACTAAGGAAACGAAAAGAACAAACAAAAAAAACATCACACATGAATAATTATTATATATATAAATGCTGAATGAATGTAAAAAATCTGCTACATTTTGTTTCGTTTACGAGACGGACCGGAGTGTTTAAGGAAGCTGCTCTTTTCCAATAGATTCTTTTTCGTAAACACAACACAGAATGTGCGGTTATCGTCAGGTCGTTTGCGCACACTTGCAGTCTTGTCGGGCCATCGACGGCCGTTCAAACTGTGATCCGTCTCGGAAACTCGCTTCGCTATCTCCAGCCGACAGTTTCGTGTCTCGCTTAACACGAGTCACACTCAATTTACATTACCGCCGAGTAATGTTAGTGCCATGTCCGCCAATCCACCGCTAATTAACAGCTCGTCGAGACGCTATAAATTGATCGGGAAACTCAACGGGCCTGTACTTGTAAAATTCGATACCGTGTGGCTAAAATACATCAACCATCAAGAAAATCAATATATATATAATTGCAGTACCTTATAGGATGAATAAATAATGACATTATTGAATGTGTAACCTCAAATTCATCTGACGGAACAGTTTTAACGCGCTTGAATGAACGCAGCGGCCGATTGGTGCGGGTGGATTGACGAACTTATTAAGTACACAACTTGTTTTGGTGTGTTTATTTTAATAAGACTCAGAATACCGTTTATATTATAATATTTTATAATTATAATTCATACTTAAAAAGAGAGGAATAGTTTTGCGGGAACTTTTCCTAGTGCCGCTTTGGTGGGGCATCGTTCGTAGGACAGAAGATGGAGAGGAGGGGGGAACGTCGACTCGTTAGGTCGAGCCGACGATTAAAATAGAAAAACAAATATGACCGTTTTCAACCGTGGTCGACTGAATGTCGCGTTAAAAAAAGCTAGCTACTCGTTATCTACGTCGTCCGCTTCCACCGGCTCTCGCCCCGAGAGAGGCGCAACGCGGGGTGAAGATCTCGTACAACATTACCAACGACACGGAGGGAGTCGGTCGGGCAAAACTTCCGAAACTTCGCAGGAGAAACAAAGCGCGACGGCCCGGAAACGAGGGCGTCGCGCAACGAACGTTTCGCGGGAAACGGAAAGTCGTGCAAATCCGACGCACTCGTAGACTGACGATCGACAGGCACCGCAGCCCTGGACGTTACGATAGAGGTCGACACATCTTTCAGTTCCGACATAGACGTCTACCGACGATCGGAATTCATCTAAATCACAACTAAATAGCGTATCGACATTCCCAGTCTTGAATAAATAATAATCAATTCCCAACAATGAAAAACGTACGTGTTTCATCCTAATTTGTTGAGAAAACGTTCTTTTGTTCACAGCGGTGCCCATGAAAACAACATGAATCATCTAGCGAACGTTGACGAGAAAACGTCGATGAAAAAACACCGATTTCAACCGAAACGATATTCCGAGAATGTTTCGCTTGTCCGACTCCCGGACGTTGCTAGCAGACAGATACAAAAAGGGACTAAACATGAATAATAATGATGACGATGCTACAGTCGGGTGGAATGGATGTGGCCGCGCGCGCTACCCGGATCACTCGAGCACCAGCTTCTTGGGTTGTTCCCACGGGAAGATGTCGCGGCCAAAGTGGCCGTACGTGCTCGTCAGCTGGTAGATCGGGTTGCGGAGGTTCAGTTCCCTGCGGGCGGAAAAAGCAACGGTTAAACACTTGACGGCCACATACGCACATACGCAACGATCGTGCTGCCCATGGTGCCGGGCCCAGATTCACAAAGAGTCCTATCTTTAGGATGTCTCAAGTTGGGACCATTTTACTGGGTTAGGACCAATATTGGTCCTAACCCAGTAAAATGGTCCTGGGTCCATGTAATCCGGGCCCTGGCGCACATATGCGTCCTGACACATTCCAGAACGTTCATTTTATCTTTTTTTTTTTAAATAACACCAAAACTTGATACAAAATCATTGTTCCCCAATTAAGACTATGGATAAAAGAAAGGATCGTATGGACGGGGAACCACAAGGGCGATCTTACCACCCCATTTTAACTATTTAAAACCAGTGAACTTCAACACCAGGACTGTGCTGTCTGTAACCATAATTTCCAAACTCAACAAAATGACGTCATATTGTACTCGACTATATTATATTACATTGACTTGTACCGACATCTGCGAGATAGATCGGGAAATGAGTCAATTTTTTTGGGGGGCTGATAGACTATGCTTATGTATCTGAAAATGATATAATACAGTCAGCTGTTATTCCAAAACATCATTCTAGGCCAAATGTGTCAAATTGACAAGCCTCTGAACGGTAAATAAAAGAGATATCAGCAAATTTCTTGTCTCACATATCAAGTACCGTACAACAACACGTCAACACAATAAAACCATCTGTTTCTGTTGCAAATGTTATGAAAGGCCATCTAAACACAAGTATCTGTGTGATATTTCGGGGGAAAAAACCCGGCCTGGGAGGTATGGTAGCCATTTTGTAACTCGGCTTTCAAATGGTTGAACAAGCGCAGGTTTTATTCAAATTGAAATTTCAATTGGAGAATAAAACATTTCATGTTTTTATTTATTTATATTGGGTTTTAACGACGCACTGTAATGATGACTGAGATCTATTGGCGTCGGATGAATGATTAATGAGATGATGGGATGATGAGATGAAGGTTTAATGGGTAATGCCAAAGATAGTGGGAAGGAAGCGGTCGTGACCTATATTGTGGGAACCATCCCGGCATTAGCCTAGACTACAGAGGGAAACCACGAAAAACCCCTGTAAAGATGGACGGTGGCAGGGATCGAACCGGGTCTGATATGTCCCTTCACCTCCCGGGTCACACGAAGCAAGTGCGCTAACCACTCAGCTACTGTGCCGGTGTGTATTGATTCTATTGATTTATCTCAATTCTTTATCAATCAATCTGAAATCTTTCCCAGACTGTATCATTATTTGTTGTATCATTTGTTTGATATACCGTACCATAATTATCAATTCGTTGATAAATAGTGCGTCGTTAAAACCAAATATAAAGAAGAAAAGAACGCGGGGTAATTGCGTGCGACTCACTTGACGATCTTGCCGGGCCGCAGGTCGAAGTTCTTGTTGATGATCGCGAGCAGTTCCTTCTGAGTCTTGTGCGATGTGCCGTAGTCGAACAGGGTGATGGACAGCGGCTCAGCCACTCCTATGGCGTAGGCAACCTGCACCAGGCACCGCTTGCACAGGCCGGCCTTCACCTGGCATAACACACACAACACAGCGTCAACAACAACTAATATACATCAAGAAATTACACTATATATTTGTGATAAAATCGATTAAGAATCGATTCTGATGTAAAACAATTCTCAAATCAAATTTTTTTTTTTCAAATTTCTTTTCCCTGGCTCAGTGCTATATATCTTTACGTCACAATAAGTGCTCATTTCGTTGTCTATATTATTCTGTATTGCTGAGATTTTACTGTCTGGACACAAGCTATCCCTTCGGTTACGTCTGACAGCCGAACGTTGACGGAAATACCCAAATGGTACAGTACAGTTCAAAGAAGTCTCCAGCAGCTATTTTTCACGTGAACGCCTTGGGAAGGTTGAAAAAAAAGTTTCAAATTACACTACTTTTTTGAGAAGAAACTTTTTTCTTTTTTTTCAAAATTGATTTTCAATTGATTCTTGAGCTTAGAGAATCGATTCCCGATGTTTAGAATCGATTTCATCACTACTATATATTCTATTTATTCAAGATGTTATTCAAGATGTACGTGTTGCTTGTTTATTGTTTATTGTTTATTGTTTATTGTTGGTTCACGATTTTCATAGAACACAAATAAATTTTAGGAGTGTGCGAATCCATCTTTTTCAAATCGAATCTGAATCCACTTTCAGATTCGAATTTGGTCCAACATAAAAGATTCGAAAATTTCGAATCTTGGCGCCAAAAACGTGGCAACATTGCATTGTCAACTTTCTTGATCGCGTGAGCAAGTGCGATGCGCACTAGCCTACGAGTGGGTGGGGTCGTCATATATGGCCGGCTTCGATTGGCGCTCGGCCGTCTCGAGTCGGACGAACGAAAGTCTCGTCGAAGACCTTAGTGTCCAACTTTGTTAACGAAGTTAGATACTAAGGTCTTTATCCTTGTCAAGGTTAGACCACATACGTCACGACCACGCAGTAGTAGGATGACAGATGCCATGCAGCAAACAGCCATGATGTTTATAACTGCGCGTTGAATAAAAATGATGGAAATTGAGAAAATGATGCTTCTTCATGATAAAACATTTATTAAACGTGTTTTCAGTGGAATACCTCGCAGTTTCTAGTCATTATGAGAATGCTGAGATAGGATTTTCACTTCCTGGATCAAGTGTAACTTGATAAGCAGTGTCGTTTGTCCCATTATCACGCTTCACAATGCATGTTGAAAAGATTCGGATTTGGTATTTTTTATGAAGATTTGCTTCGAAATAAAAAACATGGATTCGCACACCCCTAATTATGATAAAGTATGTTGGTACCACTACCATCGTGGATGATGAAGACATCTTTCAAAATACAATACAGTGAAACCTCTATGCATCGTTTTCCTGCTCGTATCATTCATTCTTTCCCACCCTAATTGTTCACTAATTTCAATATTTGTTCTGTGATATTCAATCTTATTGTGGTGTATGTTTGGTTGAATGTTATTTATAAATGAGCT
The DNA here is from genome assembly GCA_964007535.1 of Brachyptera risi. Lineage (NCBI taxonomy): Eukaryota > Metazoa > Arthropoda > Insecta > Plecoptera > Taeniopterygidae > Brachyptera > Brachyptera risi. Next base: position 27,829,001 of record OZ023335.1, on the reverse strand, counting down.
ACACTTTTTTTTTACTACAGTATTTCAACTATGACTTTTATTACTACGGTATTTTAACTCTGACTGTTTTAATTTCCTAATTTGACTATCTATATGAATTAGATTCCAACCTCACTTTTACTATGTATTATGTGAGATATTGTAATTTCTAATTGGATGAAAATAGATAAATATAATCAATGTTACAATTTGTTGGTCCCTTTCCGAGCCGTTTCACATCCGAAGAGTTAAGTCAACGTGCGCACGATCCGAGCGACTCACCAGCGACTTGGCGACCCAGCGCGCTGCGTACGCCGCTGAACGGTCCACCTTGGTGAAGTCCTTGCCGGAGAAGGCTCCGCCCCCGTGCGCTCCCCACCCGCCGTACGTGTCCACGATGATCTTGCGTCCCGTCAGGCCCGCGTCACTCTGAAACATCACAAGGCGTCAGTCGAACAATCGTCAGACCGGAACCAATTGTCAGACCGGGACCAATCGTCAGACCGGGACCAATCGCCAGAAAAGGACCAATCGCAAGCCGGGACCAATCGTCAGACCGGGACCAATTGTCAGACCGGGACCAATCGTAAGACCGGGACCAATCGTCAGACCGGGACCAATCGCCAGAAAAGGACCAATCGCAAGCCGGGACCAATCGCAAGCCGGGACCAATCGCCAGACCAGGACCAATCGCAAGCCGGGACCAATCGCAAGCTGGGACCAATCGTCAGACCAGGACCAATCGTCAGACCGGGAACATTATCAACACAATATCTGGGGACTGAAGGCTTGATTTGGAGGAATAACTTTGATGCATCTGTATAGTCTGTCTCACAATAATGGTCGATTGACTATTGTTTGTCAAGCGACCCCATCAACAGCTAGGTTATACGGGGGTAAAAATGAGCACGTGAGGACGTTCACAAAAACCCATAAAAACATATGTACCTCAAGATTTCTAACAGATTAAATTGAAATTTCTTCAAGAATTGACTATAAGCGTAATGTGCGAAATTGTGATGATTCGTAATGTTCTTCAAAATCGTTGAAATGAATATCGTAATCATCAATCAGAATTTGGTCAAGCGATTAAAAGCCCCCCTGCTTCACTTCGGGCCCCCTTGAAAGCCCCCCGCCTTACCTCGGTCCCCCCTAAAAGCCCCCCGCCTCACCTTGAACCCCCCCCCCACCTCACCTCGGTCCCCCCTAAAAGCCCCCCGCCTTACCTTGGGTCCCCCCTAAAAGCGCCCCGCCCCCCGCCTCACCTTGAACTCCCCTAAAAGCCCCCCCGCCTCACCTCGGTCCCCCCTAAAAGCCCCCCGCCTTACCTTGGGTCCCCCCTCGACGAACAGTCCGCAAGGATTGATGTGGAACTTTGTGCGCTCGTCAAGATACTTCTCGGGTATGACGACCTTGATGACCTGCTCCATGATCTCGTGGCGGAGTGTCTCCAGACTGACCTTCTCCGAGTGCTGGGCGGACACCACCACCGTGTGCACGCGCAGTGGGATGCACGCTCCGTTAGACATGCGGTACTCAATCGTCACCTGCGCAACAAACAAACACAAGGGTTGTTCATCGGAATGACATAATCAAGAATATTTCACCGAGCGCACAGTTGGACATTCGAACGATTTAAAAAAAATATATACCGGTAGGGATATATATATATTGGGTTCACACATTTTTTTTTACAGAATGGACCATTTTCATAATTCGATGCGCAGGCGCGTCACGCCTCCTAGCAGCCGAGATTGCTAGTATTGCATTCTGGGAGTTTTAGTACTGTTCAAAAAGTCAGCCTGCTTATCCATAGGGTTGAAGGCATAACACCAAGATATAAAACTTGCATTATCTCTCATCTTACTCAATTTGACAGTGTGTAAATCTATCAGTATATAGTAAACATATAAATGTTGAAACTACTATCATATTATAACTTAATACGTTCACTGTAACGCACAATAATATAAATCAAACGTGCTAAATAGCATCGACAGCATAGGACTTTCAAACTCGGGTAATAACATCCCGTTCAAGTTCAAACGATCGCCGCTAGATGGCTCATTCTTTTCGAAAATGGTCTATTGAAGAAAAAAAATATTTCAATTCAATTCCAGTGGAGTCTCCGACCTTGAGCAACGTACTCGCACGTGAACGACATACCTGTGTCTTGGAGTCTGGTCGCGCCCACCAGAACACGCCGCTCCGCCTGAGCTCCGCAATCTTCTGGTTGAGCTTGTGAGCGAGCGTGACCGTCAGCGGCATGCACTCCTCCGTCTCGTCCGTCGCGTAACCGAACATCAGGCCCTGCAATACCACGCACACACGTTACACACACTGCGACCAGCTGGCAATCCACGTTCTATAGACTACCATATCGTATATACATATTAGTGATGACGTCGATCATCAAAATTGGGAATCGATTTTCCATGCTCCAGAATCGATTTTGAAAAAGAAAAGAAAAAAATTTCATCCTCGGAAAAATTTATGTAATTTTAAACTTTTTTTCCATCTTCCCGCGGTATTTTACGTGCAAATTAGCTGCTGGAGACTTGTTCGAACTGTACTGTAACATTTGTGTATTTCCGTCAACGTTCGGCTGTCAGACGTAACCGAAGGGATAGCTTGTGTCTAGATAGTAATATCTCAACAATACAAAATAATATGGACAACGAAATGAGCTGGTATTGCAACGTGAAAAAGTACAGCACTGACCCCACAGAAAAAAAATTGAATTTGTTTTTTCAAAAATCGATTTTAGAATCGTTTTACATTAGAATCGATTCTCGATAAATCGATTTTACCACTATTATATATATATATATATATATATATATATATATATATATATATATATATATATATATATATATATATATGATTTCATGTGATTGTAAACAGTTTTAAAAATCATATTATAATATATATATATATATATATATAAATATATATATATATATATATATATATATATATATATATATATATTTAATTAATAACATCATTATTCACCCCTCAACAACTATGTAATTCCACAACAATAGGTTAATTATTCATATTTCCATTTCAAGATAAACTCAATTAATAAGGTTACCCAATTTATTTATATACCAGTTCAAGTCATTAGGATCTACCAATTAGAGATCCAGAAATCTTCAACATTAATAATCCAATACATTTTGATTTGAAAGCAGGTCAGTTTATTCACCAAGTGGCTATGGAAGCATCGTTTCGTTCAAGGCCGCTCGTATGCGGTGTCTTATCATTATAATTACCATATTATTATTTATTATTCCACTGTATGATTAACTACAACCAGCTAAATATAACACGTATGTGTACCAAGTATCAACATGCAAGTATTATGTCTACATATAGACGACAGGCCATCGTAGAAGTTGAAGTTTATGTTCTTTATATGTTGATCATGAAAAAAGTTCAATCATATCAGTTCGAATAGAGCATTATTATAAACAGCGAATGAGTTATTACATATTGATGACAGGCTATCGTAGAAGTAGGTATTTGATATATATGAAATGTCAATAATGAAAAAAAATATCAGTTGAGATAAATATATTATTGTGAACAGCGTAGGCCTATGAAATATTAGTTACATATTAACGACAGGCTATCGTAGAACTAGGCGGGTATTTGATTTATATGTAATGTCAATAATGAAATAATATCGGTTGAAATAAAATAGTATTGTGACAGAATAAGAATTATTAGTAACATATAGACGAGAGGCTATCGCAGAAGTTTATGTTCTTTATATGTTGATCATGAAAACAGTTCAATCATATCAGTTGAAATAGAGCATTATTATAAACAGCGAATGAGTTATTACATATTGATGACAGGCCATCGTAGAAGTAGGTATTTGATATATATGAAATGTCAATAATGAAAAAAAATATCAGTTGAGATAAATATATTATTGTGAACAGCGTAGGCCTATGAAATATTAGTTACATATTAACGACAGGCTATCGTAGAACTAGGCGGGTATTTGATTTATATGTAATGTCAATAATGAAATGAAATAATATCGGTTGAAATAAAATAAGTATTGTGACAGAATATGAATTATTAGTTACATATGGACGAGAGGCTATTGCAGAAGTTGGCGGGTATTTGATGTATGGAATGTCAATAATGAAAGAAGTGGAATGAAAGCATGTGTGTGTGTAGGTCACAGCTGATAGTATGGCCAGACAGGTTATCAGCAACAAGTGGCGTGTGATTACAGCCAATCAAGCGCTTCCAATAACATGCAATGTCACTATCACGCCACGCAATACACGGAGACCGAGTACGATTAGAAGTAGAATCACGAGTAATAAGGGTTCTCATAGCCATTTGATAAACCATCTATAAACACATTCATAGCATTATTATGATTTGTTGTCATCTTAGTCTTATATAACTGTTACCAATACTTTCTCATTATTTTCTTTTGTTTTCTTTTTGTTTTTTTATATTCTTAATGAATTGGGGAACAATGATTTTGTATCGAGTTTCGATGTTATTAAAAAAAAAAAAAAAAAATATTGGTTTTCAACAACGCACTATACTGATGGCTACCATCTATTGGCGTCGGTGGATGATGAATGAGATGATGGGGGATGATGAGATGAATGGTTATTTTATTAGCTGTTTTGGAAAGTGGGAAGGAGTCGGTCATGGCCTGTTGTTAAGGAACCATCCCAGTATCAACCTGAACGACAAAGGGAAACCACAAAAAAAAACCTGTAAGGATGGTCGATCATGGCGGAAATCGAACCCCGGTACCCCGAATGACGGTTCAGTGTGTTACCACTCGGCCACGCGTCTCGGTTGATTATTTTCCAATATCAGTTTTTTGAATTATTCATTGGAATTAGGCCTATAATTATTATTGGAATTTCTTTGGCAACCATATATATTACGAGTTATGCGGATGCCATACTCTTTATTTAATGAAGGTTCATACCTTCATCATAAATTTTTCTTATCAATTGATTTATAGGCCAATATTTGATTGTTACTACATGTCCTTGGCAATCATATATAGCATGAAGTACTCTTTCAAGATTTATACACAAATATGGGATAAAACGAACGTTTCTAATATCATTTTTATTTCCGTAATTGAAATTTCTTGTTTTCTCTAAAATTGAAGAAAAAAATATCGTAATTATTCATTAAAAAAGCAATTTTAGGGTTGTGATGTGCTTTAAAAATGATGAGAATTACGGCATAAACAAGTCTATTGATATTTAATTGATTTTTCAAAACCAATCATCAATGTCGCCCCGGGACGCAGGAGCGGCCGGATGCGAAGATAAACCGGGGCGGATACTCGGACCGACGTCAACGAGCGCAACAAACAAGCCAATGTTTTCAAACAATCGAAGGCCATTAAACGGTTTACAGATTAACAAACACGCCAACACGTAACAAACCATTTTAACGACTCTTTATTGCATTCGTCGATTCTTAAACGCCGTTAATTTCACTCGGAAAACATTGATCAACGATTTTACCGCCAAAATAATTTAGACATTTCTCACGAATAAGACGGGCATGAAGTTGGCCCATGAGTTTTATTGAAGAAAAAAAAAAAAATTAAATACAAGAACTTGAATGTGGTTTGGATGAAAGAAAATAGCAGTAAAGATCCAAAAAAATAATAGAAATACAAAGATGGAAAATACAAGATCGGGTTACGGTGGAACCTATTATTACGTTTTTTAGGGTACCAGACTAGAAAAGCTCATAAAAGTAATAAACTTAGGCCTATCAAAGAAATGATTAAACATGTGGAGCAAATGGATGGGATCAGAAAATAGAACTTTGTAGTAATTAACTCATCAAAGTGGTTTTACTGCATAATCAAATTGGACAATACAACCAAGACCGGAGAAAAAAAACCCCTCATATTTTCAATTGAAAAATGCCCGGGGGCTTTCATAAACTCCTCAAAAAATGAAAATAAATAAAAATGAGTCCCTCATCATCGATTATAGTTACTCAATATTTCAGCAAACCTAAATTAAAACTTCATACTGTTTATTTCCATTCATTATATTCTTGATCGCGCATGTTTTTGTTGTCTGTACGTATTCTGTTTGATTAAGGCCCAGTATTACCAAGTTCAGTTAGCCTTTATTCAACAGTTCAAACTTATTATCACCACGGTTACCCATGCTATTTGTTTTCACAACTCTCAGATAAATACTAACTGGCCGTGGTAATACTAGGTCTAAGACATGTGTATAAAATGATTTGAAATTGAATTGAAAAAAAAATTTGATCAATATTGTTGCTACCCAACAATGTATTATCACTAGTATAACACAACAATGCTGGAAATTACTGCCGCCAACAATCTGCCTTCAGGCAAGGCCATCCGAATAGGAAGAGCATAACAGACAATAAGAACTTGTTTAATGACTGGGCCAGTTGGATCTAGCTCAAGATGGCCTTGACTTGAAGAACCGGTTTACTGAAACTATCCTCCTACCAGCAGAAACAGTTTCTACTTCCTGTCACTTGCACTTTCATGCACCTACTGGTCTAGCCAATCAGGTGATGATCCATGTCTAGTCAATTTATCCATTTATACTTCATCCATATCAACCAATAGTTCAATGTTTTTATCAGCCCAACTTTATAACAATCTGCCACATTATGTTAAAGACAGGAATTCAGCTACTAGTTTTTAAATTGAACATGTGTAATTTCTTAAAAAAAAAAAAGAAAAGTTTTCTATGATGTTGGAAATTACCTAGACTGACTAAATCTCAACTATATTTATGATCTCGACTATATTTTGTAATTCTCACTTTCAATTAATTAAATTTTTAATTTTCTTATAGGTAAGGAGCACAACTTTACAACCGTCTGCCACAATATGTTAAAGACAGCAATTCAGCTACTAGTTTTAAATTGAACGTGTGTAATTTCTCGGAAAAAAACGTTTTAGTTATAACTCAGAATCTAGTTATTTCTCAGAAGTAGATTTCTGACATCTAGATGGACGAATAGCCGCGACAATACTACTTGGTAAATTCTAGTTATTCTGTAGAAAATGTATACCTTGAAATGGAAACAATTCCTAGAAATATTTAATTAATCATACAGTTTTATAATAAATATTTATACGATGTTAGAATTACTCCATCGTGATACAGAAATAATACTGTGTATTAGTACATGTTACAGACAAACTCACACATGTATATATGTATTATTTAGACACATTTCCACTTATACTTATGTTATTCATCAAATCTATCCCACAGTATCAAGTTACGGTTAGTTTAATTTGTTGAAGAGTTAAAAATACATAAAAAGACTTCACAACCTTGAGAAAATAGATTTTAATGAATAATGGCAATATTTATTTAATCCCATTTCAGAGAAAACTAGGAATTATCAACTTGATTTCAGAAATTAGAATCATTTTCTTATCCCCCAGGACCATGAGTCATGACGTGGGCATTACTGATCCTGTATAGAAACACAAACAGAATCGCTGTCAAGACTTGGAACAACGACCGGGTCTTAGATGATGAATAAATCAATCATTATTTCTGATATTGTGATGATATTTCTATTTTTATTCTTCTAAAATTTGGGAAATATATATTGCCATTTTATGTTGAAATCTAGTTTCTTCAAATATGTCGTAAGTCCACAGATATTATATGAGGGCTTACCTTGTTGAAATCTTACGACACAAATAGACACAAATGCGTGGTTAGAAATAAAAACCGTCACTAGAAACATCAATAAGTTGTGCAGTGCGATAAATCCCGACAGAACAAGGCGCATGCGACAGAAAAATATAGAAAAGAGCGGAATCAAATAATAGACAGAGAGGAGAGAGTGGTGGAAAGAACGGATGTGAGTGGACTTCGAACAGTGGAATGCCTGGAATAGAATTAGCAACGAAACAGAAAGATTATAATTAAAATTGAGAGCGAACAAGGTTTGAAGAGTAGAAGCTGGAAGATGGAGCGCCTCTCACAACGTTAGATACGTCACCTTGAACGCAATTCAACTTGGAGTATCAGTCGACAGTAATGGCTGGACGTACATTAATCGAAAGTAATATATAAAAGAAGTACCGAAATTCAATTATTATTATAGAAATTTCGTTGTTCAAAGAGGCCTCGTACACAAATAAATATTGAATATTACCTTACTAGTACAAGAAAATTGTTTGACAATCATTTTGTTTCGTCATAAAAAACAACTAATCTATTTATCAAAAGCGCAAAAGAGTGAATTTAGTAAAATATCGGCTTTTTCATAGTACCGTAACTTTTGACAGGTGTGAGATGTCAAAATTCGAGATCATATCAATACCTCCGAGGCGGTCTCCGTACATGCATCAACTATTCTGTTACAGATGAAAAAAAAATGAACGAATGTCGGTGAAAAAATTCGAAAATGTATGTTGGTAAAAAAAATGTTGACGGCGATTACAACCCTGCAACTAAATTTAAATAAATAATGACAATATCTATTTTACTAATTTTAGAGAAAACTAGAAATCATCATCTCAATTTCAGAAATTATAATGAATTATTCTGTTCTCTAGAGACCACGAGTCATGACGTAAACGTTACCGATTGTGTACAGAAACACAAACGGAATCGAGTAATGTCTAGGCGACTCAGAGACCGTGAGTCATGACGTAAACGTTACCGATTGTGTACAGAAACACAAACGGAATCGAGTAATGTCTAGGCGACTCAGAGACCACGAGTCATGACGTAAACGTTACCGATTGTGTACAGAAACACAAACGGAATCGAGTAATGTCTAGGCGACTCAGAGACCACGAGTCATGACGTAAACGTTACCGATTGTGTACAGAAACACAAACGGAATCGAGTAATGTCTACGCGACTCAGAAAAAGACCCGGGTCCTGGAGGACAAATAAATAATTATTTCTGAAATTGAGATAGTGATTTACATAGTTTTCTTTAAAATTAGGGAAATTAATATCGTCATTGTTCGTTGAAATCCAGTTGATAATTTGATAATGTTAATAATTTTTTACGGATACTATTTCGACGGTAACATCGTGATCCGTGTTCGTAGATTATTAGAATTATGATTTCACTACGTTCCAAGATGATAATAAAAACCGCATATTTAGCAGAGATATAAATTCCCTGCAGTCCTCTTGCATAATTTCTTCATATTGCGTTACAATAACGACGAGGTTATCAAGGGCAAGTAGCGTTTGGTCTACGAGCCAGAGACAAAACATGGCAGAGCGAGTGAGAAGAGAAATGAAACACCAAACCGATAAGATAAAGAGGAGAACTGAAACAAGAACGAGAGATAGGTGTATCCAAGCAACTCAAGAAAGACTTGAAACGAAGAGAACTACGAAGAGAAATTCTACTTGGTTGCATACTTTCTTTTCTTGAGGTTGTTGAAAATGTAATGAAAAAAAAAGGTTGAAGGTAGACTTTTTTCATGACTAGATTCACGAGTAGAAAAACAACCGCACCTTTCAAAAGCGGTTATAGAGCTTTATTCGACAACCACCAATGATGCGACATTAAATTAGACCATGTGATAGACAGCTCGTTAACGTCATCATCTTGGCCGTCTATTCAAAAAACAGCTAAATAAACAGAATTGTTTAATCTCTTCCTTTTAAAATTACAATATTATTGTGTCTATAATTTCTACATTAGGAATAATTTCCGATATAAAGACTTAAAAGTCCTGAAAAACAATTCAATGACAAAATGTGAAAAAGAAAAAATTGTAAATAGTTTCGTGCAATATTTCAGCAATCCAAACCATGGAGCGAAAAAAAAAAAACCAAAAAACACTGCAACAAAAAAGAAAGCAAAAAGAAATCACGTCGAAAAACACAAACAAGATCTCAAGAAAACAGACACCACACTACGGAGAAAGAAAACAACTCGAAAGAAACGCCAGGCCGACGCTACGCGGAAAAGAAGTGTTACGTGACGTCTGCAAACATTGAGGTTATGTCACCTGGTCTCCGGCTCCGATATCCTCGTCGTCGCGATTCTCGTGGACGCCGGCGGCGATGTCGGGCGACTGGGCCTCGAGAGCAATCAACAGGTTCAACGTTTTGTAGTCGAAGCCTGCACGTCGTACGGGTTGCGGGTCGTTCGGGGGTAGAGGAGAGAGACAGAGACACACTTAATAATTATACAACAGTCCTAATTAGGAATAGAGTTTCGTTTTCATTTTGTAATTATTAAGTGAACACATCTCGGGCTGTGCGAGAGTATCCCCCGGGGCGGGGGGGCTAAAAAGAGAACAAGAGTACGGCGATAAGTCACGTCTGGGGTTATACGATCGATCGTCATTTCGACGATATTATTCTAATTAGGTTTCACGCTGTAATTGGTTGTTTACGTTTGGGGCTCGGTGAAAAACCTGTCGTGGTGATCAAGGAAAACGATCCCACTCAGTCGACGCTAGCCCTAATTGGGGAATTACGTCGTTAAGGGAAATTTTAAATATTGATATATTTAAAAAAAAAAAAAAATTTGTCGAAGAGTTTACTCAACATCCACATAGGCCTCGTAAAAATGTAATTTATTCAAAAAACTGTTTTGTAATTCTGGCCCGAATTCAGGCATTCTTTACAAACAATTGAAGCCTAAATTGGAACATCCAGAAATGTTTTCTAATTCAAAAAAATATTTTACTTCAATTTTCCATCATTTAATTAAACGTATTTGAAAGATGAGCAAGAAATATTAGCCAAGAAAAAAGTTCCAGGCACTCGAGCGTCTTTACCTGTGCATGGCAACCTATATACAAAGTCCTCTCATTTCTGTAATCACTGAATATAATATATATTCAATATACAGGTAATAAATAACAATCTATTACAGGGACAGCTACTTGGTCTATATATATATATATATATATATATATATATATATATATATATATATATATATATATATATATATATATATATATATATATATATATATATATATATATATATATATATATATATATATATATATATATATATATTTTATATATTATATATATTATTTTATATATATATATATATATATATATATATATATATATATATATATATATATATATATATATATATATATATATATATATATATATATATATATATATATATATATATATATATATATATATATATATATATATATATATATATATATATATATATATATATATATATATATATATATATATATATATATATATATATATATATATATATATATATATATATATATATATATATATATATATATATATATATATATATATATATATATATATATATATATATATATATATATATATATATATATATATATATATATATATATATATATATATATATATATATATATATATATATATATATATATATATATATATATATATATATATATATATATATATAATGTGGACACTATAAGAATAATTAGCTATATTATATAACACGCTATTTGATTAAAGCCTTCCTCATGCTAACGAAGAAGCAGTCTTATGATAAAGACTGGCGCCAGGCGAGATAAACACTGGTAATCCACGCCTTGAGGAGATTGCAATGCAAAACGAGTGATTCTGTACATTATAAGAACCTTGGAATACGGCCAACCCACTGTCACCAAATCACCATATACGACATTATTATTTATTCATATTATTCATTTTATTTATTCATTCTATTATTTATCATTTATTCATTTATATTAATCTTTTATTATTAATTTTATTTATTCATTCATTCATATTTATTTATTTATTCATTTATTTATTCATCCATAGCCTTAATTGGGAAACAATGATTTTGTATCAAGTTTTGATGTTATAAAAAAAAAAAAAAAAAATTCATTATTCATTTATTGCCGTGGATAATTTGCCAGATATATTCATACGCACAGTAATTCTGTGAAGACCCGTCGGAACGATTCTACCTATCATCGATATCGTTAATTCCGAGAACATGTTTTGTATAAATATTCATCGTAGTATTCAAGATAATTTAATATACTATACATAATATAATTATGTAGTAATACATAATATATACATTATAGTTAGAGACATGTAAATATAGCTTAACTATTTTCTCTTTTCATAGCGTTTAGAATTTGAAAAGTAGCACTTTGGTGCATCCATTATTTTGAAACATCGTGTTTTGTAACCTAACAACGTTCTGTAGCGTAACAACAGTAAAACCACTACATAACGTACAATAGGCATACAAGAGAAACACCTCAATTGATATTTTCTAGAAAAATAATCCCCACAAGCGGGTTGAACCGACGCCTCATTTGCCGCCTGCATTTTCAACTGCACTTTTTTTCTGAATTCCATAACTAACTTCACCCGTTTACACCTCAATTGACATAATTTGTGAAAAAGTAGCATCTATAATGCTTCTATTCTGAATATAGCGTCTATATTGCTAATACATTGAAACATATCAGAATAAGACGTTTGTAGCGCTTTGTCGTCTTTTAAAAAACATGATAGAACAGCTTCAAACGTATTGAAACATGAAGAAATATCACAAAAACATGTAAAAAAAAAACACTTTCACATTTCATCGCTTTTATAGCGATTGCTATTTTTACATGTCTCTAATTATAGTATATTCAACAATATTTTAATATTCAAAATAATATTCAACAGCAGTGACAAGACTACTCAAACGCAATAATGTAATTTGTGAGTGACTCGAATTTTGGAAGCATACGTTATTTATTTTACTCGAAATTAGGGTGGCGAGATGCGGTGCTCGGGTCAACGATACAATTTTGATATTCTTAGCATTGATTGGGGATCAGACTTTTGGTAAGTTGTTACAAAAATAATAATATTAATGAAAAAATTGTACGTACGAATTGTTATGGAGCCTACGTTTATAATTGAAGAACTAGCATAACGATTAAATTAAAACAGGTTACCGGTAATTTATTTCATCACATTTCTAGAAGACCTATACAGTAAAACTAGGGGTGTGGCAGTATGAGAATTAAAGTTTGATTCGAGTTTAAAAAAAATTTCATATTCGGGACAATCTACAAGTAACAAAAATTGAAAAAAAAATCAAAACTCAAAATTTTAGAGCTCAGCTAAATTTGAACTTGAACCATGAAAATTCAATGCTCAGACACCCCCAAGTAGAATCGAATAAATTTAAATTTTACTGTAATTCAAACAAGACTTCTGGTTTCTACAGAGTTTTTACTCATTCATAAACTAATTGATGAACATTACAATAAATTCAAAGTCTCTTATAAACTAATATTATAATATTCAAAATGGGTATTTTTGGGCCAACCAAATTTAAAAATCAAGGGTTTGCTGTAATAAAAAATATTAGACAACACTGAAAAACGTAAAAAACATGATCGATGAAATTAGCTATAAAAACGGTGATTAGCAACAATAAATCGCTGAAAGAAACGTGACAAATTGGACAAAGGACAAAATCGACAACAATAACATGTCGCAAGCTCCGTTTACGCTCGAGAAACTGGTTATTCCAGGCCTCCGTCAAGTTTCTAGTCTCCCCTGTAAGAAACCTGTCTCTGGTTCAACGAAAATCCGAGGAAGGTTTACGTCAGGATAAAAGGAAATAGCCTCCGGAACAACAACGGAGGGTCGGGAACTGGATATACCTTGATGTTAAAAGCGGGACAAAAGGTTATTGTTCCCTCACTGCACAGATATGTCCGGAAAAACAGTTATTGTAAGAGGGTCGTGTCTTGATAGTTTCGTAAGAGGTATTTATGCATTCATACTAAGTCTATCCTCTTCGACTCTAAAATAAACACTATCGTAAATTTGTTTTATGAAATATCGAAATATTTACAGGTCAACGTTGAAACTAGATTTTTAATTAATAATGACAATATTCATCTACTTAATTTTAAAAATCACGCTCACAGACAGTGCAGTTCTGGTGTTGAAGACCATTAGTTTTAAATAATCAAAATGGGGTGGTGAGATCGCCCTTGTGGTGCCCCGTCCAAACGATCCTATCTTTCATCCATAGCCTTAATTGGGGAACAATGATTTTGTATCAAGTTTCGATGTTATTAAAAAAAAAACAAAAAAAAACTAATTTCAGTGAAAACTATAAATCATCTTTTCAATTTCAGGAATTATAGCGATTCATTTTTCCGTCCTCCAGAGATCGATGACGTAGGCTTCACCGATTCTGTATCAAACATCAACAGAACTGAATAATGTCTACGTCACGACTAATTACAAAAAAAAATATCTCATCTTCTGATTAAGATGATGATTTCTATCTAGCTTTCTCCAAAATTGATGAAATTAATATCGTCATCATTTGAAACAATAGAGTTTCACGGTCAACAATTATTCGAATTGGGCACAGCAAAATTCGAATCATATAGGCCCTATTACTATCAGAGTTTGAATTAACGAGGGATAACTGTATTGGGTTTAATTGGATCTACCCGGGAAATGAAAATGGCTATCGAAACCACCTCTATTGGTGTAGAATTGTGGGATAAAGGAAACGGTCGCTCGGAACCTTCATCTCTCGTACATACAAGTATACCACATTCCGAGACATATCTGCAGCAACAACACGAACAATGTCATTTTCCCTGGCGTGTGAACGACAGAGCCCCCCCCCCCCCCCCCCCGTTGCGTGACGTGACATGCTGCAACACAACCCACAACGTTCACCCCCAGACATTCACAACCCAAGAATGCAGAGCTAGCCGTCGCCTTGCCAACAAACATAGCGTCGACGGTGATGCAAACGAGTCGATGTTAGTCTCCCAGTCGCCAATTTTACTATCGTGGTCCGACATTTACTTCCCCCGTCGGTGAATACGTGCATCCACCCCAATATTCCCCCACTGGACAACGTGCATGGCTTTCATCACTTCGTATAAGCGATGAATAGTAACTAAATATCAATGAACGCAGTTGAATTGGTGATTTTTTACGATAGCATCGCTACTCGAAATAATGGAATTTGGTCGAATTAATTTACAACGAACATGGCTTGTTCAACAAAAGAGAAGATCTCATTTCAATATTTGTGTGACCAAACCATCGTGTACTCTGCCACAATCTGTGTCATTATACCCCCCCCCCCCCCCCCTCCCTCTCGCTTCACCTTTGTGGCCAGTTGTTATCAAGAAAGATGGAACCCCGAAAAGCTACAGTTTTGATAAAATCAAATAATTTTTAATGCTTATATATTTTCAATGCCCTTTGAAGCCAATTTGAATTTTTTAAAATTACAGTGGAACCTCTATGCATCATTTTCCTGCTTCTATTAATTACTCTGTCTCACCCTGCTCTCATAGGACCAATGTTAAATCTTCCCGCATGTATCATTTTCCTCATGGATGGTTCATTTTTTCCGGGTCCCTAGAGAAACAATTTAGGATTCACGAAGAGTCCTATCTTTAGTTAGGAACATTTTACTGCTGTTAGGACCAATATTGATCTCAAGCTGGGACTATTTTACCGAGTTGGGACCAATACCGGTCCTAATCAGTAAGATGGTTCTCAACTTGAAGCCATCCTAAAGATAGGAATCTGTGAATCCGGGCCCAGTTCATTAGATCCCGTGAAAATTTTTGCGTTACAAAAACGAAGATCTGCCCCTGCATGCACGTTGCCCGTCGTACAAGCCAGCAATGCATCCCCCCCCCCCCCCCGGCAACGAGCCCCGTGATTGGTCGGTCTCTGTACCTGGTCGCCGGCACCCAAGTCCATCTCGTCACGGTTCACGTGAACTCCGTTGGCAATGTTCGGAGACTGCTCTTCCATCGCCAGTAACAGGTTCAACGTGTTGTAGTCGAAGCCTATAAAGTCCGGTCGTCAGTGAACTTGTTGGGATTCGTTTGGGATGTAGGAAAACAACGTTCGTGCTTGGTAGGATGAGCGAGTGGTGCGAGAATATGTGACTTCCCGAATTTAGAATGAAAATTGGAAACTGTGTAGCTGTATTGATTTATTTTACGTTCGTCACGATTCCTTGAATTGTTTTCCTTGAATTGAAAACGGTCCACTACGGGTGGTGTTCTTTTTAGTTCCAAATCAAAAAAAGACGGCCAATTTTTTTTTTACACTGCATTGTTGAAGCTTTGAAGAGGTATCATATCAAACTTTCGATGTGATTTGACAGCGCTGAAACGCACGTTGAATCGTGAATGAATGAATATTAGAGTTTTAAGGCGCATCGACAGCGAGGTCATTTAGCGCCTGACGTTGAATCGTGTTGGAACTCGAACTGTTTTTGCACAAAATCAATATATTCATAAGCACGCTCACAGTTTCCCAGCTGTGTGATAAATGTAGTTATAGTCTGATCAAAACTTCCGATTTTAGATTACGTTAGATTGAACTAGTTTAGTTGATGAGAAGTGCGGTACAAGGTCTACACATTGATTTTAATCGTAATTGGAAAACAAAGTAGTGAGTGTGTTGGGATCTATGATATTTTATGTAAACGCCAATAACATATCGATTATTGATCTGATAGATCAATCTAAAATAATTTATTTATTGTAAATCATTTTACAATCAATTGGACTATTTTATTTAAATTTTACATAATGTTTATATACAGTAGGCCTATTTTGAATACATTTTTATAAACTAAATCATTAGATTTAATAATTGTTCGCGAACTGGTGATATTTTTTATAATCATTGTATAATTTTGATTGATGAAGTTCGGCAAAAATGCTGTCGAAACATAGGAACCGTTTTATTTTTCATACAAAACGGATACACAGATTCCACACAGTCTGGGTGAATTGAAGAAAGTTTTTACTGCACTCATCCTACTTATCACGTAATAAAGAACGAGGAAAACGACTGACGGAAAGAAGTTGGTAAACAAAGAACTGGCATTTGTAGAGGGATTATTATTTTCAAGGAGCTTAGCAACGCCTCCAGTTACTATAGTCATAAATGGAGCTCAACTTGATTTATAGGACAGTAATGCTTGAAAACGGAGCCCAATTGACGGAGCCCGTTACACATTCTAGGCCCTATAAGGCTATGTATCTACTAGATACGATAGAAAAGAAGTCAAGAAACATATATTCATACGCTATCACATTCAATACACATTTATAAGAGGACTTGCCAGATATTTAAATCCAACTCAATCATCTTTAGATTGTTTTAACACGACAATCTACAATAATTGAACCGATCACAGAAAAAAAAACGTCTCTAAAGTAGGCCTACGTTTACAATCGGTTCAAAGTATTTTGATCGTTTAGGTCCTACTATGATAACAAAATGGAAATGCAATAAATAGTAGACATTGAAAAGCCAATAATTTAAACTACAGAATATTTGAGCCTATCAAATCGAGAAGTTTAGTCTGGATGGATTGTGAGGTTATAGGTGTCGACAACTGTCACTCTGCACCAACGAAAATAAAATCTCGTCAATTTCAAAGAACGAGCGATTTAGAACGTACGAGGCAGTTTTGAAAGTGCGTTGATCAGTTCCAAGGACGTGAGAAAATTCCTAACCTATAAAATGTTAAATTTGACGTGTTGTTTACCTTTGGACGAGTCATCGTAGCCGATGTGTTTCACGCAATCTCGGACAACTTTCTGGTAGTCTACGTTGGCCTTCGAAGTGATTTCTCCGCAGAGGAGGATCATGCCTGTTTTGGTCACCGTTTCTGTGGACAAAAAAAAGTTTTTTCTCATAAGTCACAAGTTGACAATATAGGCTAGGTACTATAGGCCCACTGATCAGCAAAAAATGTTTGTTTTGGCATTATCTATGCATACACAAAATTAGGCCTACAAGTAGGCCTACTTGGAAGCTATTTTTAAAATGTATATTGGGTTCAACGACGCACTGTACTGATGACTATGATCTATTGGCATCAGTGAATGATATATGAGATGGTGGGATGGTAAAAGGTTATTTTATCAGGTGTTTTTGGATAGTGGGGAGGAGTCGGTCATGGCATGTTGCTAAGGAACCATCCCAGTATTAACCTGAACGACAGAGGGAAACCACGAAATAACCCTGTCAGGATGGTCGACCATGGCGGAAATAGAACCCCGGTCTCCTGAATGACGGTTCAGTGTATTAACCACTCGGACACACATCTCAGTACGTACTTGGAAGCTATCTTGAGGCTTCTTTCAAGTGACATCACACACTATTCTCACTTGCGGACAACAATGTTCATCAAATTGTGTTGACCTATCGCAACTTCACTTTGGCAATCGATTGCCAAACATTTTTTCCAGTTGCTAAGCCATTGATCAACATGCTACACCCTATAGCCATTGCCCTGTTATTTATTAGAGATTTCCTCATTATATGAAAGGCATGTGATGATAATAATAACAACAAAACCTTGAACATGACTTTTGTTCTATGAAAAGAAGTGACTCATCCCTTGACTCAACAAAAAAAGTAAGCCTATGACAGTTCTAATAGGCTCAACACTGTAGTGCTGTATAGATTTATAGGCCTAGCCTAATTAATATAGATTACATACAATGTCACATTTTACTATGTGTTGACAATTTACTACAATATACACCTCACCATAATATTTAAAAGAACTTCTTGGAACAGACAAGCTATGACCTATGACCATGGCTTCATGTGGCTATTAATATTGATTCTCATTACATTTTAGGGTAGGTGTTAAACTTGGAAAAAAGTACTTGTTGGCCTACTTTGCTTGATATCAACAAGTTACACAGCAAGTAGTGAAACTCTCAATCATAAATAGGTAACTCTAGTTATGGATATCCAAGCTTCAAATAAACAAGTGATGATAAAAATGATACAATCAAATTGCCACTGAGAAGAGATACTCGCTCGTTATGCTATATTATTGGGCCGACCATGATAATGGAGACATTTGCTGGGCCTAATTCAATCCCTACTTTATCGTGGTATATTTACTGATTAACGTACCACGCCATTTTTTTTTCAATTTTTTTCAATTTTTTTAAAGTATATAAGCTACGTTCCGCCTGCCGGCGGTATACGCGAGGTTTGTACACTAACCTGACCCTAACCTAACCTACTGTCCACCTTTGTCATCTTAGTCAGATCACAAAGCAT
Source organism: Brachyptera risi (assembly GCA_964007535.1). NCBI lineage: Eukaryota > Metazoa > Arthropoda > Insecta > Plecoptera > Taeniopterygidae > Brachyptera > Brachyptera risi. The sequence goes on along the minus strand of OZ023335.1, from coordinate 27,809,884 downwards.
CAACTTCAAGTGAGTAAAAAACATTTTAAAACAAACAAAATACTGTATGTCCAAACTATACACCATAGAATGAACAAGATCTATTAGAAAACACCAAAAACGCGACCATAAGACAAAAATAGGTCATGGTACGTTAACCAGTAAAATTACCTTCATCTTTTTCAAGTATAGGTTTAGACGCCGTGTTTATGATCAAGCTTTCAAAATTTTCACACATTATACAGTGACGACAAAATGCTCAAAGTTTAAACCCAAAACATAACAATGCAAATCTAAAACAGTTATTTAGAAGTAGGCCTATGGTTGATGAAGCACTAAAAGAGAGGTAAAAGTAATGACATTACACATATAAAGCGTACTCTACTTTACGAAATGGGCTAAAAATGTAACTTACCGCAGGCAACTTTAGCATTTGGGTCTTGTTTAAGGTGAGCATCCAAGATTGCATCACTGATTTGATCGCACATCTTATCTGTAAATCAAACACACATCAAAATTAACTAGGTCTAGGTTATCATAATTAATAATTATGGTGAATGTGGTTGGGCACATGATTGAATTGGAATTTAGAATTGCCTAGGAGGTCTAGAACATTTCATTGTTTACATTTGACAGAACTGCTGATAACAATGTAAAAACAATTTCATAATAGTATTAAGGGTCAAGGAGGGTATAATGTTTCATTCAGAAGATGTAGGACCATTGAATCCTAGGCCTACAGGCAGAGAAGAGGGTTACAATCTATTGATTTTATTTGAGCAGGAAAACGAAAATGTTTCTCTAGGCATGGACATGTCATGTTGTTCTTCGGATGATATTTATAGATATAGGCAAAAAACATGAGGTAACACAGCTATTTAACTAGGCCAGTGAACATAAAAATAGGTCATGTGTGAGAAAATGCATTCTTGTCGTTGTGTAAAACAACCGTAGACAATTTTTGGCTTTTGTCCATTCTAACTGGGGATCGTTGTACGACCGCCATGTTGTCTACTTGCATTGCGCGGGATCGAGCACGTTTTTTCACATTTCTTGTCTTGACAAAATAATAAAATCATACCTGGATGCCCCTCTCCGACAGATTCGGAGGTGAATAAGAATGTATCCTCTTCGGTTTCAGCCTCCATGTGTCCGTTCACTGCACCATTTTTCTGTTGAAATCCATTAGTATATTGCGTCGATGTTTCCGGCATTCTGAATGCGCGTTTTACTAGATTTGTCAGCTGTTACTTGGCACGATGAAAGCGTGGAAAAGAGACTTGTTTTTGGTGCGTCGGCTTTATAATACCTCGGTTAGATCACGTGATAGTCGGCTAGGTAGGCAATCGCAGTGGTGTAGTATACAGCGACGTAGTATGCAGCTAAAAATAGACAAGTAAAGCAAGTGTTTTTGATGGAATGAAATCGTGTTATCATACATTAACTGCCACCTAGGGGAGATTTATGAAGCTCTAAAGTCGATACTGTAACATACTACTTATCCGACATTGTATTTTTTTGACATTGACATTCTATTTTAATCAGAAGATCAGAGCATGAACTTCCTAGAAATTACTCAATTATAAATTCTCATTAAACAAAAAATCCGGAATTTAAATGGGTAGAATATATGAACTTCGAATTCATAACTTTATAAGAATTATATTTATATAAGTTGGGAAATTAGCATGTATATTTATAATTTAATCTAAATGGATGGACGTACTAATTAATAATCATCAAAACAAGTTCGATGATGCAGAGAGAATAAAAATAAAAGTCTTCCAAATAAAAAACGTATATATAACTTGACCTCAGCTTATCGGTTACTGTTTTTTTTTTTTCAAATAATTAAATGGTGTAAAATGTTGAATCATTGCACATCTATCTGTGAGTAACCATGGGAACATAACATGTTGAACCGGAAGCACAATAGGCTCACGGATCGGAACTTTGAAAACTCCGAGAAGAAAATACAAATTTATTGAATCGATTGAATGTATATCGAATACCATAAAGACAGAATAGAAATCTACATGAAACTACAAAAAATTACAAGATAAACTATATTATATAATATATTATATATATAATAAACTATATTATAATATGGGGTGGAAAGTAACCACATGAATATAAAATCTAGAGATATTATTGTAGACCTATTAATATTAGGAATCAGTATTTGAATACAAAATAAGGATGAATATAATATAAACATGAAAAATCTACACAAAATATTTTGAATCATAATTACAGATTAATTAGGTATGAAAGTGATATAATTAAGTCCTGTTTACGAATGATAAATTCACTGATGGAGCATAAGCAATAACTAGGGTATTATTTATCACCACTTTTTGTTATCAATGACATTTTTGTACCAAAAATCAATAATCAGTTTAATTAATACATTTTAATTCGTAATGATTTTTGTTGAATTATTGTGTAAGTGCTAACTTCTGATATAAACCTAACCTACTGTACACAAAAATAAATGAAGTTTAATGATAACTAGGCAAACGCGTTATGTGTTTCCGCGTTGATGGATGAGCTGTAACATATCAACTTATCTTTGGACTGGTTATTATATATATATACACCTTGAGATCCAAACCATTACATCACTGCCATCTTATTTTCCATTAATAATTTATATAATAATGAAGAAGGCTTTGTTTTAATCGTTTACAATCAAGTGGTGGCACTTGTTGCTTTGATTTAATAGGTATCTTAATAGCTTTGAATAATTGACACAAATAACATTATATATTTTTTTACATCGAAACGGCTGATCCGATTTGAGTAAAAGTTCGGAATAATGTGTATCATTATCAGATTGAAATTCTCTGAGAATTTGAATCCTCTCAGATGAAATATTTTTCACGAATGTTTTCCTCTGGCTTATTCTAATGGGATTTTTGAAAACTTTGGAATGAGTTTTCTCAGAAGTTATTAAACCGATCGCGCCTCAAAACTATACAGCATCAAGTCAGATAGGGGTTCATGTGTGTGCCAAGTTTCAACTGATTTTGAATTTTTGTCTGACCTGTGGAGCGCGAACAAAAAAACAAAAAAACAAAAAAAAAAAAAAAAACAAAAAAAAAAAACAGGCACTTTTTTTTCGGTATAGTGTAATTGAGTCTTCGCTTCGCTCATCCAATAATAACAAAAACAAGAAAAATACCAAGATGTTTGGAAAAGACTTGCCACATAATACCTCGTTCACACTAGGATCACTAACTGCAGTTAATTAAGCTAACTGCAGTTAGCATCATGGATGACACCGTTCTTAAGTGAGTTGAAGTGTTCACACTGACAGCGATGAAATGGTTGTTAATTTTTATATTGCATTTAGGTCCAGTATTACCAAGTCTAGTTAGTATTTATCTGAGAGTTGGTGAAAACAAATACCACAGGTAACCATGGTGATAACAAGTTAAACTGTCCGATAAACTGTCCGGTCTCAACTTATAATTGATAACAATTAATAATCATTATTCATATTTTTCATTTCATATTTCATTAGGAGGTTAATTTGTTATCATTATTGGTTAAGTATGTTAGTTCTCCTACCATGAGGCCAGTCAAAAAGTTCCCGCCAAAGTGGTTCCACAAACATAAATGATCACAAAAATCAAATGTTGAAAATATTTGTCGAAAATGCTGGCTTGTATGTAACAGTAACACTCGACATATGGGCATCGATTTCAATCTCACTGCGTACCGTTACATACATGTAACGAAACATATTTTTTGAATTGAAACTTTATTTTATGCATTGAATTTCATAATCCGGTGGCACACAACATATTCATATATTTAAATAAGAAAAAAAAAATACATATATAATAATAAATAGCAAACTTGAGTCTAAATAATTTCCAATAGTCTTGTCCTAAATAAATTAATTGATGGAGAGTTGACGAACACGCTCTGAGGCAAACCTCTCCACCCATCGATTCCCTTATCCACCAATGTGTTCCCAACCTGCTTCCGCCTTCCAAATCCTACCGCCGTGATCTTGTGAATCGCCGTGAATGTGTATCATGAATCGACAGTATTTTATGAGTGACTTCTCTGAATATAATAAACTAGGAAAACGCTATATACGCGTTGTTGGACGAGCGGAGAGTAATAGTATGTCGACTTCTTTGCCAAACTTTTGCCTACATTCGCCAATTGGGTGACATTCAAGTTAGAAATGGGTAAAAACGGCTTCGAGTGCATGGTACCAATTTAGCACATTTCATGTTTTTTCTTCGAAATGGCTGACCCGATCAAGCTGATAATTTCCATAAATGTGTATCAGAATTTAATTCAACTTCTCACAAAATTTCATTTTTTTCGAAAATGAAATTATTTTAATTTTTTTCCCGCCGTGTTATTCTAACGGTATTTTCGAAATTTCGAAAATTCATAAAAAAAAAATTACCATCCGATGATGCCGCAAAACTATACAGATCTAAGTTAGATGAGGAACCATGACAAAAAAAAAGTTTGAAGTTGATAGCTGTAGCCGTTTGACCTGTGGAGAACCGACAAAAAAACATGAAGAAAAAAAAAAGACATAAAAACGAACACCAATTTTTTTCAGTATGTCAAATTGAATCCTCGCTGAAGCTCGTCCAATTAGTTTTACTAGAATGTGTTTGAATATAAAGTCACTGCGATCGTTTACATAATCACGTTGACGCTGGGAATGATATGATACGCTGTGATTGGTGGATCCCTCAAACGTTGAAAGCAGTTGAAAGTATCTGTAATGCTGATTCAATTGGTATTGACATTGGTGACAATATATAGGACAATATAGGCTTATATCTCATACACATTTGAGAAATTACTATGAATATCATTTTCATCAAAAATTAAATTTTTGTTCAAGGGCGAAGAGAAAATCAAAATATATTGACGGCTGTCCATAAATCGAATTATAAGTTCATTATTAGCATTGCCAATCACTTTAGGTTATGGAAATGGTTTTGTTTGCATCCATTCAAACCACAGATGAGCCAGATATGGCTTATAGTGGACGAGAGTTTAAATTGTATTAGGCCTACATTGTATTATATATAAACTAATTTGTCACAATGAAAAAAAAAAATTAAATAAAAAGAAAAAAAAAATATATATATATATATATATATATATATATATATACAATAATACATATATATATATATATATATATATATATATATATATATATATATATATATATATATATATATATATATATATATATATATACATATATATATATATATATATATATATATATATATATATATATATATATATATATATATACATATATATATATATATATATATATATATATATATATATATATATATATATATATATATATATATATACATATATATATATATATATGTGTGTGTGTGTGTGTGTGTGTGTGTGTGTTTTTTCAATGAACGATTTGGGGTTAAGAAAAGCTAGTTCCTCTAGGGTATCAATTCCTACTACTGGAGTTCTAAACATAAAAGTAACATATTCGTTAACAAAGGCAGACTGGAACAAAATATAATGACGGTTGAAACGTAAATTGAAACAATGAACTCCTCTCAAACTCGCACTTTGGATGACAAGATTTGAGAAGAGAATATAATAAACCAAGAATTCAACAAATAAGGTGTGTGTGTGTGTGTGTGTGTGTGTGTGTGTCTTCAATAGATATAATCCTCTCACCTGTAAGGAACGAAATACAAATATGACAGACGATTTTAATATTCAAACAATACTAAGCGAATGTATCAATTTGTTGAAAGTGTAAACTCTAACAAACAACTGCACAGTATTTCTCCAGTTTGAATGTTTATATATGCATATTTTCATTCCATTTTCAATAACAGCTTATCGCAATATGTCACTCGGCTATAAGTCATTCATTAAATTCAATACAAAATATGTGTAAATAAATTATATATTATATATTTACTGTCAACTATTCAGTCTGTCAAATGGGTTATCATCATTTCAATAATCTTTATTTACTTTTTTTTCATCCCATTGTTGATATCTTACTCCACCAGTTTTTTTTCTTCATTTTTTTCACAATAGGCTACCGATTTTTTTTTGTGTTTGAGTATTACATATTATGATCTCTCTATACTACATTTATATTTTTACTATGGTTACTGTGAATTATCATGTTCATCTTATAATATTGTTAATCTGTGCCCTTGTAACCAGCATTTATATGCATAAACAAAAGAATAAATAAATAAATAAATACGTCGTGTAAATCAATAATTCATAAACACATTTATAAGATTTGTCATTTCATTGAATTTATTGAGCAGACATTCTCTAAAGTTTATATTTTACCTACTCATCAATAATTAATCCTAGATGGGGTGGTGATCCCGCCCTTGTGGTGCCCCGTCCGAACGATCCTACTTCTCCAACTTTAGTGTCAATTGAAAAACAATGTCTACGTGTCAAACTTCGAATTTGAATTACAATTTTAAAATATTGTGAACTTATTTTAATACGAACGTGTCAATCAATAGACAGTGAGAATATAAAATAGAACTGGAAAAAAAATAATTTCAAATTATTTGAAAATGAATTCGAAAATCAAATATAGAAGCCTCTATAGACATTCGAATTTCAAACTGTTTGAAAAATATAAGAAACAAAAGACACAGAGAACTAGAAAAACAATGTTATGAAGAACTATAGTAAAAACAACAACAATGTAATAATGCGATATATCACTCACCTCGAGTACACAATAAATATATCAGCAATAAATAAATATAAATATATATAAAAAACACGGAACGAATGTGAACGTATGTTGGACGTGTGAAGTTTAAGAAAGAACTGACAAGAATCGAACAAGATTTAGTTTTTATGTATGAAATATTTTCATTCTATTTTCAAATACTTCTTATCTTTTTAACCTCAGGCTGACATCTTGTTGAGCCATTGCGTATTGCCAGGCAACGTGCCAATATAAATGCTCACTGTACAATTATCCACTTTTCCTTGAGAGGATGCGGATTTTCCTTCGATAAAATGGCTGAATATGAAAAATGGCGATCAAACATTTATTATCATTATTTATTTACATTTATGGGAGACGATTTGGCGAAATATCAGTTTTTTTGGTAATAGCCTTTGAACGGTATGAGATATCAATATTCTAATAAGTGAGAAACACAAATAATTGTAACAGCTTCAAGATGATATAAGTTATAACTATTCAAGTCATAAAAATAAAAAAAATAACATTTTCAGCTGTGCACGCTTGACAGTTATGCGACATGACTTGAGTAGTTATAACTTACATCATCTTGAAGCTATTATAATTATCTGTGTTTCTCGCGTATTAGAATGTTGATATCTCACACCTTTCAAAAGTTATCACCAAAAAACTGATATTTCGCTACATCGACTCCCGTGGACTCTTAATTCGAGCCATCAAACTACGACAACGTACTAAAAGATCGTATGATAAGGTGAGTAGTAGACAGGGAAATACCGTGAAATAAGTCAGGAAATAATTATATATACATATATATATATATATATATATATATATATATATATATATATATATATATATATATATATATTTATATATATATATATATATATATATATATATATATATATATATATATATATATATATACACAGGAGGACGGCAGGGATTAGGCATTGGGCTGTTAGGGTTATGAATAATAATGAATATGAATAATAAATATGAATACAAATACTGAAAAAGAATTAGTTATATCATGCTCTTGATTTTGTCCTAATCTTAATCTTGACTATGAGGTGAGATCGTTATGATATGAACTTGCACCTCTCTCTCTCTCTCTCTCTCTCTCTCTCTTTCTCTTTCTTCCTCTGTCTCTCTCTCTCTTTCTCTCTTTCTCTCTTTTTCTCTCTCTTTCTCTCTCTTTCTCTCTCCTTCTTTCTCTTTCTCTTTCTTTCTCTCTTTCTCTCGCGTTTCTACAATATCGGCCACAACCGCTTCCTTTCCACTATCCTTCCCATTACCCATAAAAACCTTCATCTCATCATCCCACCATCTCATTAATCATCCAACCGACGCCAATAGATCTTAATCATCATTACAGTGTGTCGTTAAAACCCAATGTGAAAAAAAATCTTCTTTCCCCTAATTTCTTTGTGGTTATTACAGAATTGATTTTTTAACTTTTTATTCTTGTAATTATTAAATTTATTCGTTTTTTTTTCAATAATATACAGTCTTGGCTGATTGAACTTGTGAGTTATTTATCCCTCAGACTGGAAAGTCTGAGTGAAACCATGGAAAACCATCAGTCAGGATGAAAAAAAAAGAAAAATATAGCTTTCAATTACATTTCATATAGATATGCCTAAATCGCTCATCTTACATCACATACCGCATGCACTTTGTTTTCCTCTTAGAGTTGATCTTACAAAATACAAATATACAATTTAATTCTCCTATGACGTCATAAACAGCTGTGTCACGTGACCAGGTTCACTGGTTTATCACGCATCTCAGTTGAGAAATATTCAAATCGACATCTTCCTAGAAAAACTATATTCGTCAACTTTATCACTATCTGATTCACTTCTTGCTGGTTCGATCGACTGTCTCCCCTATCTATTCAACATCGGACAGTCGGTCGTTTCGATCCTGCAGTTCTGTCATGTTGTGTCAATAGGAAAGTGAATGTCGTTCTATTTTAAAAATCGAACAGGAAGTGATAAAGGTAGGCTATTATGATGATTTGGAATGACATTGTTGTTGGAATAAGTAGATTGAAAATAATTTATTACTAATTTAGGTTGGTATATTATCATAGAAACAAAGTGACAAATCTACGATCTGAGAATATTGAATGGCAATAATAATAGAATTCTAATTCAATTATTCATACATTTATTCATTCATTACTACGTGACAATATGCAACTCATTGCGCGCGCATCTACATAAGTTACAATGTGATTTCATTCATTGATTTTACCGAGTCGACAAGAAATACTAATTTGAGGTTATGTAGGTCCATTTGATATTATCGTGAATTCATTAACACATATTCATGTTATCTTATTATTTCATACAATATTATTTATATCACTTTATCCTTTCATTTTGTATATTTTGTATTATTATATAATTCATATAATTTTATAATTATATGAATTTTATAATTCTGTCACACCGACAGCGCAGTCCTGGTGTTGGAAGTTCATTGGCTTTGAATAATCAAAATGGGGTGGTAAGATCGCACTTGTGGTGCCCCGTCCAAACGATCCTACATTTCATCCATCGCCTTGATTGAGGAACAATGATTTTGTATCAAATTTCGATGTTATCAGAAAAAAAATCCTCAAATGCTTCTTTGTAAAGCTTGTTATATTTGTATTTGTATATTTGTATGTGTTAGACATGTAAACTCTACTGTTATTCGTCCTATATTTTCGCTCATATATTTTTGTTTGTTGTCATATATATAGGCCTATATATATATATATATACATATATATATTCTCTTTTATATATATATATATATATATATATATATATATATATATATATATATATATATATATATATATATATATGAACATTCGTTATGTTAGATATGTTATAAATGCTATTATTCTGTTATATTGAACTGTAATTGATTCATGGGGTGAAAACAGGATGATAAATGATCATATCTAGATGAAAATAAAATCTAATTATTTAAACATTTTAATTCTGTAATATGTAGATCATATTTGGTGTAATAATTGGGTCCAAATTTGAAGGCTTTTCCCGCGTCAGTAGCCTTCACCCCGGCCCCGCTATCAGCGCTGAGGGTCAGCCGTTATCAGCAGCGTGACGTCACACGTGAGACGGCCTTAGCACCGATCTTGTGCGAGCTGATACGACGAATAGCGAGGCTGTGCTGTCAGAGATATACAACAGGGAAGAAGATCTTCTGTTAGCTAAATAATTGTAAACACTTCGGTAATTTTAGGACAACACATATATAATTGAAACCAAAATGACAATAAAAAGGAAAACGAATGATTTATTGGATTTACTGGATTAATTTTTTTTCAGAAGTTTTTCATTATCAAATGAAGGTCGACATATATGCCCAAATTTTATGGATCCGCAAAGTCATAATTTTGATTTGTGTGCGGCTCTATTGACATTTATTTTACACAAAATGACTACACTTGGATCAAGTTGTCTGGACGAAATCACATACACACAACATACGTATATATATATATATATATATATATATATATATATATATATATATATATATATATATATTATATATATATATATATATATATATATATATATATATATATATATATATATACACACATATATATATATATATATATATATATATATATATATATATATATATATATATATATAAATATATATATATATATATATATATATATATATATATATATATATATATATATATATATATATATTCATATATATATATATATATATATATATATATATATATATATATATATATATATATATATATATAAATATATATATATAACCTCTTTTTTTTAGTAAAAAGCAATTGAATAACTTCATGAATATATCGGATAATTATTAAATTCAACTCAATTTCACGCTGGGCCTAGTCTGATTTTTTTTCGCTCTCCACAAGTCAATCAAAAGTTCAAATTCAATTGAAACTTGGCATACAAGAGTGTCCTAATTCGATTCTGTATAGTTTTGAGGCACAATCGGTTGCACCACTTCTGAGAAAATTCATTTCGAAGTTTTCAAAAAACCCATAAGAATAACCCAGAGTAGAAAATCCGGAGAAATATTTCCTTGGAATAAATTCAATTACTCACAAAATATTTACCTGCTACTGATACACATCATTCCAAATTTTCACGTGAATTGCGTCCGCTATTCTGATGAAAAATAATTTAAATGTTTTTTTTTTACATCAATCCAAGCTATTAAGTATAACCTATTAGGAATCTAATAAACATGTGTCACAGATTAATACAAAACAATTGACGACTAGTGATTGACCCGCCCACAAACGTCACAAAACAGAACATCCAATCAAATGGGCTTTGTTATGTGGTAAAATTGACATTAAATTTTACCTATCAGAGTATCTCTAAATGCCCACATGAAGTATAGATGTGGGTGGCCTGCCGATAAGCCACGCCTATCACTAGTGGCCAATTGAAGTTGGAATTTCTTTCATTGATTTCCAATATGAATACATACAAGTTCACAAAAGTTCACAAAGCATGATGATGCAGGCTTGTCTGTGGTTCCAAATGAAGAGAATATAATGTTGGATGTAAACTAAATGAATAATGTTCTAAAATGAACAGTTAGTTTGACAATAAAGTGCCAGGTAATGAATGACGCATTTCAAGATATCTGAGTTGAAATAATGAGAAGAATGAGAATGAAGTTGAAGTTAAAGAGAATGAAAGTAAAATAGAGGATATTTGTCTAGAAGCAAAAAATTATGAATAATATATGAAATAGATGAAGAAAAAACCTGATTCCCTTAATATAACAATATTATTTCAAACTTACATTGAGAGCAAAACTGTTACAACACAAATCTAGTCAATTGAATGCTTTAAACAATTCAAAAGAGTGATGAATAAAATAGGAAGGCAGTAACATCATTGTTTCGAACTCGAGGTACATATATATATATATATATATATAGCTTACCATCACATTTTATATACATTTACCTATATTCGACATTCGACAACGAATATAACGCGTTTTCTTATTTTATCAAGAGCGCAAAAGAATTGACGACTCGCAGTCTCCGCCCCCTTGACGTCAGAAATCATACCGTCCAATCAACAGGGCTGTTGGAACTGTAGTGAAATTCAAATATCCAATCGAGGTATCTGGAAATGACTACAAATGATATGATCCAACTGGCCTACTGGTCAAGCCACGCCTATTTCGAGTCATCAATTGATTTTGAGAAATAACAGCTTTTTGGTGGTAACTTTCGACTTGTGTAAGATATAAAAATCGTTTTGAGACCATTTAAATGCACTAACCATCCACTGGGCCGTGAATCCGATCGACCGTCTCCACCCATCCAACAGCGTTAACGGTCGAGAGGTTTGACTGGCGAATACAGCTGAAACCTAACCCGGCACCTCCACCAAGTTCTGTGACGACCTTAAGGGGGATGTTGAAATCTTTTTTTAAAATAATTTTTCTTTGCATTTTCTTTCAGATTCTGAGTGTAATATTCTGATGAATGCATGCTGCGAGAATCATCAAATTATTTGATTTTTGATTTTTTTTAAAATTTTTTATTCGTGTTCTCACAAAGATTTCAGTACAATTTCGTAGACCCGCAAAGTCATACAAAGTTGAATTGTCTGCGGGTTTACTAACATTTCATACATAAGAAAAACAAATTACAAACAAGTCAATTCTGAACACTTACGCACGTACATTTTGATAATAATGATGAAAATATCAATTTTAATAAAAAAAGTGATCATAATGATAAGAATCCACATTTTGAAATTATGAACTATTTTCAGTTATTTGGAATATACACTGTAAAATGAAATAGTTTTATTTCTCATGAAATATATGATAATTTGATAATATACATTTTTTAAATTCTATTTTTACTGTGGATATTTTTTCTGAACAAAGTAATTCGGGTCTGATTTTATTTTTCTAATTATATAAATTTTTCCATTCATCACTATGTAGGCCCAAATCTCAAATTTCAGTGCAATTAATTTGCATACTAGGAAAACGCTATAGAAGTGTTGTTAGACGATCGGAAAGTATTAGTATGTCGACTTCTTTGCCAAACTTTTGCCTAAATTCGCCAATTGGGTGACATTCAAGTTATAAATGGGTAAAAACTGCTTCGAGTGGTACCAATTTAGCACATTTCATATTTTTTCTTCAAAATGACTGACCCGATCAAGCTGAGAATTTCCAAAAATGTGTATCAAGATGTAATTCAACTTCACACAAAATTTCATTCTTTTTGAAACTAAAAATATTTTCATTTTTTTCCAGCCGTGTTATTCTAATTGGTAATTTTGAAATTTCTAAAATTCATAAAAATAAAAGTTATCATCCGAAATGCCACAAAACTATACAGATCTAAGCTAGATGAGGAACCATAATGAAAAAAGTTTGAAGTTGATAGCTGTAGCCGTTTGACCTATGGAGAACCGACAAAAAAACATAAAAACAAAAAAAAAAAACATAAAAAAACATAAAAACGAACACCAATTTTTTTCAGTATGTCAAATTGAATCCTTGCTACAACTCGTCTAACTAATATTTTAAAATGCAGTTATTCCAAAATATTATTCTTTCGGATTGTGGTATTTGAATCTGAGAAACTATTGAAGATACTCACTCCAAGTTTTCACCACATGTAGGTGTAAGTTTGCCATACTTGTGTAGATAACTTTTTTCATTCATGTAGAATATTATTGAGGATAAAAATTGTCGAGTGCCTGAATATGTAGTATTTATTATATATTGTTTAAAAAAAATTACAATAATTTCTTTTTCAAGTGCATATGTACAAAGGTCTTATGTAACTACTGAGCAAATTTTGAGTATGTAACTTCAATAATTTGTGGGAAACTGTTATCGAAATGGTGCATATTTAACATTGTTGGTGTAGGGCTCATCATGTCCCCTCAGAACAATTGAAAAATATGTTCACTTGTTGAACTGCACTCATAGGAATATTCCTTGCAAGAGAATAGTTAGACGAGCTTTAGCGAGGATTCAATTTGACATACTGAAAAAAATTGGTATTCGTTTATATGTTTTTTTTTTTCAAGGTTTTTTTGTCGGTTCTCCACAGGTCAAACGGCTACAGCTATCAACTTCAAACTTTTTTTCATCATGGTTCCTCATCTAGCTTAGATCTGTATAGTTTTGTGGCATTATCGGGTGGTAACTTTTATTTTTATGAATTTTAGAAATTTCAAAAATACCCATTAGAATAACACGGCGGAAAAAAACCCTTTTTTATTTTCAAAAAAATTGAAATTCTGTGTGAAGTTGAATAACATCTTGATAAACATTTCTGGAAATTCTCAGCTTGATCGGGTCAGCCATTATGAAGAAAAAACATGAAATGTGCTAATTATTGGTACCACTCGAAGCCGTTTTTACCCATTTATAACTAAAATGTTACTCAATTGGCGAATTTAGGCAAAAGTTTGACAACGAAGTCGACATACTATGACTTTCCGCTCGTCTAACAATGCGTATATAGCGTTTTCCTAGTTTTATTCCATTGTGGTTCATGGAATGTGAATTTCATTGTTATTACTTACTGAACAATTAACTATAGCATTATTATCACAATAAAGCATTATTATCATATTTACATTTCATCAACTAATGGTTATATGGAAGATCAATGGGGCAGTGACCCAGTCCTGCCCACAAAAATATTCAATATCGCCTTTTTCGTATTAAATATATACTAAATTATTTCACTTTCTGAGTATATATTTTACAAAATAAAGAAAGATTGAATTGAATTAAATTAAATTTCAATCTTCTCGAATCTGTGGTCTTGTAGTCACACTTGTCACATTTAAACAGCTGATCTGCTGAATGAGTTCTTATGTGTCACTAGAGTGCAGAGGGAGGAGGGGGGGGGGGGGGAGGGGGGGGGGGTTGAAACTTTGAACTTTGAAGCTTTGAACTGACACACACTGCGCATATGTCTTCTAACAGTAGAGTGTTTCTTCTTGGCATGTTTGCTATTGGTGTTTGTAGAAAACGCAGACCTGGAAGGCTCCATGTCCATTGGTCCTCAAAGTGACATCATTTCCAAATACTGGAAAAAATGCTGATTATTATTGTTTCCTCAAGGGGATATTGATGACAATTTGTTCATATATATATATATATATATATATATATATATATATATATATATATATATATATATATATATATATATATATATATATATATATATATATATATATATATATATGAGAACGAAATGTTGATTCGACGGTCATAATGTATGAAAATAATAAATATTTCAAAGTGAAACCGTATATATTTCAAATAAACTAATTTATTTAAGGAAACCTGATGTTTCAACTGGATCGCACCTTTTTTGAATTTTTTGATTTCACTTTTTCGAATTTCTTTTGCTTTTACTATTCTGTTATTTACCTTCTCATTCTCAGATGGAACCATTCTTATTTCAAATGGTCCAAAATGTCACATGATGTATTTTTATCATTGTTGAGGAAATCTACCCATTCGATGACACTGTGGTATAGCATTAACCACAATTACCCACTTGGTGACGTCAAATATCAGAGCCACATTGAATTTTAAGATTCTTTAATGTACATTTCAATGATATATTATAATCAAGAAGACCGTTTTCGGACATTTCTTGTCCGAATGTATCTAAAAATAGAATTGTGGTTAATACTATATATTCTTTCTCCATTCCCATTTCCTTTCCCTTTCCTGATCCCCCTTTCCCTTCGGTTTATATGGGGATCATTTTTTTCAAACGTTCCAATAACAATTCTGATATCATTCTCAAATATATTACAATTTATTATTATTTCTCTTACCAAGTCCAGTTAGTATTTATCTGAGAGTTGGTGAAAACAAATACCACAGGTAACCATGGTGATAACAAGTTTGAACTGTCAGATAAAGGCTAACTAGACTTGGTAATACCGGGCCTTTGTTACATTTGTGGTTCCCATTTCATTTGAGTAAAATATTCCACCAGCTCAAACTACATCGACAGACCTTGGATCACTTCTTAAGTTTAATTAATTGGTGACACTAGTTGGATTTTCTTAATTCAAATTTTTTTTCACAAAGCAGAAGATTACCGGTGAGCATACTTTTAGTTACTTGCGTGATCATAGGGTGGCTGATTTTGATTGATGGGTTTCTTTGACGGATTTTATTGATTAAAAAAAAAAAAAACTACATCATGAATGCGTTGTCTTCGTTATTTCCAATCCTTGTGGAAACTCACTGAAATTGTGAAAGATATTTCAATCCATATTCAATGAAAATTTGAGGGCTTTTGAAGAATTTTCGGTTTTCCTTTTCTTGCCTCCGGGTGATTCTTATGGGGATTTCCAAAATTTCCGATTGTTTCACAGAAACACTGTTCAACTGATTTTTTTTTGAAGTACACTCTCAACCCATTCTGGTGTTACACCAATTTGCAGAACAACTTTCAACTCGATTTTTTTTCTGACCCGTATGGCGCGCACTATGTTACAAAAAAATAATATATATATATATATATATATATATATATATATATATATATATATATATATATATATATATATATATATATACATATATATAAACAGAGCTGAATTTTCTCGGTATATAGAATGGAAATCTTCGAAGACTACGCTCATCTAATAAGTGGTATAAGTGGAAAAAATATATTTTGTTTTCTAACAAACCTTACGATATCCGATTCTGCTTCACCACATGTCCTGGTAACTTGTTATCCGTACACAAGGCAACCGAAAATGGATTCACAACTCAAACTGGAGTGACCAATTTCTGCGCAGGACGCCATCTTTTGTCCAATGTTTTGTCCAAAAGTGTCGTAAACTTACCAGTTAGTCAATGCGATGCCAGAACTTCCAACTGAAGTTGTTTCCTAACCGATGTAATGCAGTCTAACACACGATCTCAAACATCTGATCTGAGTTCTGGACCAAACATGGCGTCCATACGAGAGATATTCCATTAGCCAATAGAAAACAGTCACCAAGTTGGCCACACTCTTTACTAGTATCCAGCCTCTCTAGCTCGAACCACACAATACAGAGGGCTATGTAAGAATGCAACAGGTGGCCAAATCACAGCCCAGTGTTCCGTAATTACATTCGATCGTTCACCTTTATTTTCCTCCAACTTCGTATCAAATCAAACATACATTGTACAAGGAAACGAGACACTGGTCGCGTACCAGTCGTCAAGAAAAATAATAACTCGTGAATAAAACAAATAGACTGATAATAAGTTTGATTATTTTTGTTTTAAGTACACAACCATTGTTTCCTATTATTGTGTAGCGATAACTTCAATGTGCTTTTAATTGGTACCAGACACGATACAAAACATGTTATGCTTCCGTTTTCATGTTAAGGGGAACCTACCCGACAGAGTAACATTTTCAGTGTGAACGTGACATATAAACGATCACAGAGACTCACCGTATAAACGTAATGTGGTGAAACTGCTTTACATTATTCAAAATACTGTTGATCTCTGATATAAATTTGTACAATAATTTACGTTTTATTTGTATGTAACGGTATGCGGTGAGGTTAAAATTAATGAAAGGATGATCGTATGTTACTGTTACTTTCCACATTTTTTAATTACAAATTTGACTCATTCTCACTTTCTACAAAATATCATCCGAATCAGATGATGTATTTGTTATTTTCGATCTCGCACTGTTTTGTGATCTGCAACACCCTAGCGGGAACTTTTGGCGCTATTAAGACTGGGGACGCCTTAAACTGATGTTATTATCAGAGTAATGACACGTAGCTGTTGATTTTATTGTCGTTAACACAAACAGTTCCGTGCCAGTCCGAACATCAGCTGTTTACAACGGTGATAAGCTGATCTTATTACTTTATAAATAGCATTTTTATTAAGAGGCCTGTTTACATGCTGCTTACCAGCTGATTGCAGACGTTCGGGCATTGGTTCGGGGCCCAAGTTCTTCATTTTTTTAATTTTTTTTTTTTTCATTCTTTTTTAAATTCTTCACTTCTCTTTTAATTATGAATAATACATGATAATCTTGTCATAAAATATATTGCTATAATATTAACATTTGATGTTTTGAATTTTAAGATGGTAATTTACTATAAGGTACAATTTTGTCAAATCCATTATTTCATTTCAATTTTTACACCGGATAGTTTTTGTATGTTTAATGAATCAGGTGGAAGTTTGTTAAAAGTAATAATAATAATAATAACTAGTCAAACGCGAAATATGCGTTGTAAGATGAGCGAGATATCCCAATAAGGTATAAAAGTCGTTGAAGTAGTTCTACCCTTGCTACTTTATCGACTCTGGTATTCTACACACCTTGATATCTGAATAAGCTATAAAAGTTGTTAAAGTAGTTCTACTCTTGCCACTTCATTGACTCTGGTATTCTACACACCTTGACGCATATAAAAAATACTTCATTGTTGGTCAACTCTTGAATCTAGAAAGCAGTGGATCTTGACAACTTAATTCTGTCACAATTTTTATGATATATTTTATGAATATTATCAGTCATTTTATTTTTTTTCTTCAAAACGACTGATCAGAATTGCTTACAAAATCGTAATAATGTGTAAAATCCATGTATACACATTTAAAGAAAATTCCATCCCATTTGGAGAGATTTTATTTTTCAACATTTTCCGCCCAGTCAAATCTTATGGGGTTTTTAGAAACTTTGAGATGATGTTTCTCAAAATCGGTCCGACCGATTCATTCTAAAAACTATACAGTTCTAAGTTGGATGAGTTTGCGTTTAAAAAAAAAGTTTCATGTTGATCAGTCAACCCTTGCGACCTGTGGAGTGCTTACAAAAAAAAAAAAAAAAAAAAAAAACACACAGACAAAGCCCTATAAGAGTGGGATGGAGACTTCGCTACGCTCATCAATAATAATAATAATAATAAAAACTTCAAAGCGGTCAATTAGGAAACTTGTTGAAAAAAATGCAAATTTAAAAAAATATATATCCAATTAACACAATACTAAATAAATCTATCAGTATCAATATTACATAAACACGTATGCAAACCACTCTACTATATCATAAACATAAAACATATATTCCCTACGACCTTTGACCCAATATCATTCAAATGCACTTTAATTGCAGTAATCCAGCCACAAACTAGACATATCAACATAAAATGCACATAGGTCACAACAATTAAAGGACTTATTTATAAAATAATAAAAACAGTATGATCGGAAAATCCACAGCAGTGACAAGCAGAAATTTATAATTGTTAACGGATCGAAACACCTGATCGATAATGTTATGATATGTACGGAGACGGTCGATCGTAGCCACCAATTTTCATGATGAAATATTAATTGCCGTATCATGCACAGTTCCGATGATTAGACAAGATAAATCGGGACTAAAATCATGATATTTGATAATATTGCTGTTGAAATGGTTTCAACAAATCTGCAAGTCTTGAAATGAGATTGGAAAAATGTAAAAATTTGAATCAAATTGATTCAATTAGAACACGTGCTTTTGGATCTTCATTGATTACAACTGCCTTAGCCAATGAGGTTAAGAGTCCACGGGAGTCGATTTCGCGAGATATCAGTTTTTTGGTGATAACTTTTGAACGGTATGAGATATAGAAATTTTAATGAGCGAAAAACACAGATAATTAAAATAGCTTCAAAGTGATGTAAGTTATAACTATTCAAGTCATGTCGCATAACTGTCAATATCTAAAAATAACAGATTTTTCAGCTGTATACACTTGACAGTTATGCGACATGACTTGAATAGTTATAACTTATATCATCTTGAAGCTAATATAATTATCTGTGTTTCTCGTGTATTAGAATTTTGATATCTCATACCGTTCAAAAGTTATTGCCAAAAACCTGATATTTCGCCAAATCGACTCCAGTGGACTCTTAAGAAGAAAGACGTTCCTGTCTTATGGCGTATCATAAATGAATCTGCAAAGCGATCAAAATGACTAATTTCCTCATTTAAATTACAATTCACAATAAATTAGTTACAAATTTATTTTGTTT
>OZ023335.1:27774142-27786642 GCA_964007535.1 Brachyptera risi | reverse complement strand
GACAGCTCGAAATGTATTTCAGCTATGAATATTAATATTTTCCAATATTTTGAAACATATGACTCGAATAAACATCCCAGCCATAATAATAATGAAAAAAACAAAGAAATAGTGAGTAAAAAATGAAAATTTCACCCGAATCCCCCCTTTTCTTTCAAGGTCGGTCACTAATATTAAACACAATGTGAACGTCAACAAAATAATGAATGAATAAATAAATAAATATTTCTCAATGATCTGTTCTCATTCAAAAAAGTTATAAACAATATTTGTTTGTAATTTCTATTGTTGTTTGATTGTATTTGTTGATTGTTGATTGTTTCTATAGTTTCTATTGTTGATTGTTTCTATAGTTTCTATTGTTGATTGTTGTTTGTTTGTTTATTGTTTGTTCAGGTCCTGCAAATTGTAATACTTACTATTATATATGTATGTATGTATGTATGTAGTCTACAACCACTAAATTTTCATAATTCAAAGTTGTATATGAAAAATAATAAATACATAAATGAATAAATAAATAAATAATAATAATAATTTTTCAATTCAATAGATTGATCAATATATTTTGATTGTTATCGTCAGCAGTATATTAATATACAAATATATTGGAGGGGGGTATAAAGGTTCATCATTCTGAACATTCAAATTTCATCCATCATTCCAAAATCATTACATCATCAAAAAAATAAAATACAAATAGGAATAAAAACCTGAATTAGGAATATAGATTAAATATGGAATATTGAATATTGAATATTGAATTTGAATAATATAATATGAATGGGCTTACCTCTTCATCACTCGATATAAAAACAAAATTAAGAAACTGAGTGAAAGCAATTCACCAATGTAGATGGGCGTGTCTTATACGAAGCAGGGGAGATTTCAGATACCTTGATTGGTTATTTCCCTATTCCCCCCTACTTCACTGTCCACTTGATTGGTTTTTATATTTTGTGACATCACGAGGGCGGACGATCTACAATGGTCAATTGTCCAATAGATATTTATTTAAAACCAAATTGTGGCTTTTCAACAGTTTTATGCATGCAGATAATGCATTATATAGTAAAATGCCAGCAGAATTTGGTCCTTTGTTGAAAACACAAGAATGTTTGTCAATTCTTCTCAGGTCACAATTTTCCCTGGTATCATAGTGATGTATATCTTGGTTTTCCACAGTTAAATATCAATGACATGAAGAATTATACTTTGGAATAGAATGCACCATATAAGAGCAACATGGCTGAAAAAAAATGTGGGAAATATTTTTTAGACGAGCTTTAGCGAGGATTCAATTTGACATACTGAAAAAAATTGGTGTTCGTTTTTATGTTTTTTTTTTTTAATGTTTTTTTGTCGGTTCTCCACAGGTCAAACGGTTACAGCTATCAACTCCAAACTTTTTTTCATCATGGTTCCTCATCTAACTTAGATTTGTATAGTTTTGTGGCATTATCGGGTGGTAACTTATTTTTTTATGAATTTTAGAAATTTCAGAAATACCCGTTAGAATAACACGGCGGAAAAAAAATTGAAACATTTTTATTTTCAAAAAAATTGAAATTTTGTGTGAAGTTGAATAACATTTTTATACACGTTTCTGGAAATTCTCAACTTGATCGAGTGAGCCATTTTGAAGAAAAAACATGAAATGTGCTAAATTTGTACCACTCGAAGCAGTTTTTACCCATTTATAACTTAAATGTCACCCAATTGGCGAATTTAGGCAAAAGTTTGGAAAAGAAGTCGACACACTATTACTATCCGCTCGTCTAACAACGCGTATATAGCGTTTTCCTAGTATAGAAAAAGATGTGAATTTTGTATGTTGCAAAAGTACTGCCGGGCAAATGTGACAGACTTTGATTGACATGTGATGAAACCTTAACATATTTGGCAAGGAACTTATCGGCACATCGATAACATGTCAAAGTTCAATAACACCAGTAGGCCTAATATTATCCAATAAACAACTGGTTC
Source organism: Brachyptera risi (assembly GCA_964007535.1). Lineage (NCBI taxonomy): Eukaryota > Metazoa > Arthropoda > Insecta > Plecoptera > Taeniopterygidae > Brachyptera > Brachyptera risi. Next base: position 27,784,656 of record OZ023335.1, on the reverse strand, counting down.
AAGATCATAATATTATTAAACATCTCGAGTATAGATTATGGAATACAGTTCAGTTCAATTTCAAATCATCCTATATATTCGCATTTGAATTTAATCTCACAAATTGGGTCCAAACTTTTTTCACATTGAATGTTTTTTCTACCCGATGTGAATATTATATTTGGAAACCATCGCTGAAAATACTGTGAGAATAATATACCACATAACCCTTCTTAATATAGAACATTCTTGAACATTTATAACCAACGAACAAAATCGAAACTCGCAAGTTTTATTCTTTAGGGTCTATGTTGAATTTATTTTGCTCCTGAAAAGATGTGATCCTATTAAATATATATATATATATATATATATATATATATATATATATATATATATATATATATATATATATATATATACATATACATATATATATATATATATATATATATATATATATATATATATATACATATACATATATATATATATATATATATATATATATATATATATATATATATATATATATATATATATATATATATATGTATATATGTATATATGAATTTTCTTTTCCATTCAAGACTCTGTCTTACATATTATAAGATTGCAAAAACACAGAATAAAAATCAACAAATTAAAATATAAAAGATTATCAAATTATCAAATCTATTACGTCAATGTCGGGAAAAAGTTCCCAAACGATTAGTTGCATTGTATGACCTGTATGGCTTCAACAAAAACAAAACGTAAAAAAATAATAATTGAAACGGGCCTGGATTTTTTATTGTTAAAAGTGAAATGTAAGACTTCGCTACGCACATGTAATTTAATAATACTTATATACATTCTTCGAATTACAGCTATGTTTCATCTCGCACGCTGCCACCTCATTGGTTGACTCCCTTATGACGTCATCATGGTGTCAGTATCGCGACATACCAGTGCCATACACAGCTGACGTGTTCAGACTACAGGCGTCGTTTGGTTGCTATGACTACACCGCCCCGTCGAGGATCAACCCAAATGTTGGCAAATACAAGACGTCATCAAATGTCATTGGCAATTTGAGATATAATTGTATTATAGTAAGTATTGAGAGCCGGCTTGAATATCTTATTCAAGTGTTGATCCTCTGATATCGAGTTAATTGGATGAGCGAAGCGAAGACTCAATTTCACCATACTCGAAAAAAGTCCTTTTTTATTTTTTATTTTTCGCACTCCACAGGTCAAATGGAGATGAGAATTCAATTTGACATACTGAAAAAAATTGGTGTTTTTTCTCCTTTCTTTTTCAATTTTTTTTTTCATTTTTTCTTGTCAGTTCTCCACAGATCAAACGGCTACAGCTATCAACTTCAAACTTTTTATCATCATGTTTCTTCATCTGACTTAGATCTGTATAGTTTTGTGGCAATATCGGATGTTAACTTTTTTTCATGAATTTTAGAAATTTCAACAATACCCATTAGAATAACACCGCGAAAAAAAAGGAAATATTTTTATTTGAAAAAAAAAATGAAATGTTGAGTGAAGTTGGGTTACATTTTGATACACATTTCTGAAAACTTTCAGCTTGATCGGGTGAGCCATTTTGAAGAAAAAACATAAAATGTGCTATATTGGTACTACTCGAAGCAGTTTTTACCCATTTATGAAATTAATGTCACCCAATTGGCGAATGTAGGCAAAAGTTTAGCCATAAAAGTCGACATACTATTACTTTCCGCTCGTCTAACAACGCGTATATAGCGTTTTCCTAGTAGTTGGCACACACAAGTGTCCTCATCTTATTCGATACTGTATAGTTTCGAGGCGCGATCGGTTGAACCACTTCTGAGAAAACTCATTTCAAAGTTTTCAAAAATCCCATGAGAATAACCAAGAGGGAAAATTCGTTAAAAATATTCCATCTGAGAGGATTCAAATTCTCAGCGAATTTTAATATAATAATGATACACATTATTCCGGACTTTCAATCAAATCGGATCAGCCGTTTTGATGTAAAAAAATATATAATGTTATTTTTTTATATCACTCAAAACTATTACGATACCAATTAAATCCAAGCAGCAGGTGTCACCAATTAATTGGAAACAGTTGAAACTAGGAGAACGCGTTATGTGTTGCCGCGTTGATGGATGAGCTAGAACATACCGACTTATCTAATTGTATTGGTTATATTTATATATATCCACCTTGAGATCCAAACAATTACGTCACTGCCATCCTATTTCTTAATTAATTTCTATGATGATAAAGAAGGCATTGTTTTAAGTAAATAGCACAAAGTAGTTATGGTTAGGGTCATTTGGGTCAGGTTATGATCGTTTCCTCGAATAGGCACATCCTCAATCTACGTAGACGCCACCCCCTTGATTCTGGTTGATAATGGGTTCCCAGGTTAATAATATGACGGTGAATGTGGACTATCTGGACGAGACGTCCGTGGCGTTGATAGCCAGGAGCTTGAAGACACCGGAAGATACCAGGAAGTGGGAGGAGTGCTGTGAGGCAGCGGTGGAGTGCTGCGGTCGTATGCTAGCCAATCCTTACACCGGACAAGGTAGGTTCATTGCTATGGTTGATGTGATATCTCCAAATACTCAGCACTTTGGTATTTATAAAGATGCATTGAGGGTTGCGTTGGTTTGCCTCAAGATGCATTGAGGGTTGCGTCGGTTTGCCTCAAGATGCATTGAGGGTTGCGTCGGTTTGCCTCAAGATGCATTGAGGGTTGCGTCGGTTTGCCTCAAGATGCATTGAGGGTTGCGTTGGTTTGCCTCAAGATGCATTGAGGGTTGCGTCGGTTTGCCTCAAGATGCATTGAGGGTTGCGTTGGTTTGCCTCAAGATGCATTGAGGGTTGCGTTGGTTTGCCTCAAGATGCATTGAGGGTTGCGTCGGTTTGCCTCAAGATGCATTGAGGGTTGCGTCGGTTTGCCTCAAGATGCATTGAGGGTTGCGTTGGTTTTCCTCAAGATGCATTGAGGGTTGCGTTGGTTTGCCTCAAGATGCATTGAGGGTTGCGTTGGTTTGCCGGTTGGAGATGGTGTCCTCACTTCCTATCCCTCCCATGTTAAAAATATGTACCAATTCACGGGTCACGTGAGAAGAACGATTGACCGTGCTTAGATAAGTGGTGATAAAAGGAACTAACTTTACGTTCTCTAAAAAAACACATTTTTTAGCTGTCGACTTTTGACAGTTACGCGACATAATTTAAATAGTCCTTACTTATATGATCTTGAAGCTATTATAATTATCTGTGTTTCTCGTGTATTAGAATTTTGATATCTTATACCGTTCAAAAGTTATCACCAAGAAACTGATATTTCGAAAATCAACTCCCGTGGACTCTTAAGTGATCGCTAAGGAGAGTCACAACGGACAAGAAAGAGGCCCCATGAAATGAAAAGGTGAAATGAAGTCTGACCTTATCACGTGGTTCTCTCCAGGATGTCCGGCCACGTGGGACGGCTGGAGTTGCTGGAACGAGGCGGAAAACGGGACGCTCCAGGAAGGATTCTGTCCAGACTATATCTACTCCGGACAGGCGCCGAAATGCCTTCGTGAGTATCGTTTTCACTCCTGTAAACCAAGATATTTATCCATCAGGAAAATAAATTAGGTGCATACATTAATTAGACGAGCTTTAGCGAGGATTCAATTTGACATACTGAAAAAAATTGGTGTTCGTTTTTATGTTTTTTTTTTTTTTTTTCTTCATGTTTTTTTGTCGGTTCTCCACAGGTCAAACGGCTACAGCTATCAACTTCAAACTTTTTTCCGTTATGGTTCCTCATCTGACTTAGATCTGTATAGTTTTGTGGCATTATCGTATAACTTTTTTCTTTATGAATTTTAGAAATTTCAAAAATACCCATTAGAATAACACGTCGGAAAAAAAATATTATATTTTCAAAAAAATGATTTTTTTTTTGAAGTTGAGTTACATTATGATACACATTTCTGAGAACTATCAGCTTGATGAGGTTAGCCATTTCGAGGGAAAACCATAAAATATGCTAAATTGGTACTACTCGAAGCAATTTTCACCTATTTCTAACTTGAATGTCACCCAATTGGCGAATGTAGGCAAAAGTTTGGCAAAAAAGTCGACCTACTATTATTATCCGCTCGTCTAACAACGCATATATGACGTTTTCCTAGTATATTTCAATTCAATCAACTGTAGCTCAGTCATTTCAAATTCATTCCAAGTCGAAATGATAATGATCATCAGTATAACCAATTTTCATTATTTTGATTATGAATTCATTTTACATGTAAGTCTTGGTGTTAAAAAGCTGAATTGATGTGAACAAATGATCTTAGAACTGAAGAAAAACATGAAAAAAAAATACAAATATAATACAAGATGTGAAGTAACACCAAACATGTGTTCACATTCAACTTCATACAAAATCATTGTTCCTCAATTGAGGCCAAGGATGGAAGATAGGATCGTTCGGACGGGGCACCACAAGGGCGATCTCACCAATATAGGCCTAATAAGTTACAATATAATCGTACTAGTAAGAATAAAATGATGATATTATAGACAAATTAGCATAAAATAGACAATGTCAAGAAATAATGAGAGTAAAAAAAAACCGGCACCTCCACCAATTGAAAAAAATTATTTATAATGATTCAATTTTCTCCCCAATTAGTCGGCCTGATTCAACAGAAATTCTATATATATTTTAAATTCGAAAATTTATTTCATAATATAGAAATATGGAAGGCTGAAAATATAAAATTACGAGTGATAACAATATTCACAATATCTGTGGGCCAACTATTAGAGCAGATGTGAAAATGAATAGAAATCAATAAGACTAAGAGTAGATGGATTTGATGAATGAAAATGAATAACTTTGATGAATAAAAATGGAGAGTGAATTTAATGAATGAATGTGAATAGTTAAAGCTAAGAGAGCGTGGGAGTCAATTCAGGTCCAGTTTTACGAATAATAAATTTGTCGATCAAGCGATAAATAGTGGATTGACTTGTTATTAACCTTGGTAAATAATGATATTTTTGTGCCCCAATTGATAGCAAGCCCAATTAAGAGGCCGCAGGTGCTCGCATGTCACGCCGCAAACTCTCACGGCCGTAATTTTGGGAATATTATTATGATTGTATTTTTATTCTGTTGATAATTGAAAAACGGAGGTTACCGCATTCACAGAATTTCGAAATTAAAATTTATAATCTATCAAATTTTTCAAATGAAAAATGAGAAAATTTCGTGTTTGCAAAAACCTAGATACATATTTTTGAATACCAAAAAAAAAAAAAAGTTAAATATATCGGAAGTGTGAGCTAGGGAATTAACGGCGTTTACGTGAATCTGAGTTCGGCGGGCTAGTCTATGGGTTCACGATGCATGTTAAACTCGCGTCTAAAGCGAGCGAACAACGAGCCCGTGTAGAGCGCCTGTGGCCTCTTAACACATTTTTACTATTGGTAGTAAAGGGGGGTAAGGGGGTAAGGTAGTAAGGGGGGTTGGTCAAATATCAGTTTTTCGGTGATACATTTTAAACGATATGAGAGGACCTTTTTTATATTGGGATGAAGTATTTTTGTATAACCACATCGTGGTCCGGTTATAATGGATGCGGATGTTTCCATTGCTGTTAGAACAAAATCCTGACACTTTTCTCGTGGTGGGCGGAAATTAGGTCATATTTTTGGGTTCTAAGAGACCGTGAATCTGTTATTCTTATAGGCCTATTGTCATGGCATTTAGCTCTCCAGGATAATACTAGGAAAACGCTATATACGAGTTGTTAGACGAGCGGAAAGTAATAGTATGTCGACTTCATTGCCAAACTTTTGCCTAAATTCGCCAATTGGGTAACATTTTAGTTATAAATGGGTAAAAACGGCTTAGAGTGGTACCAATTCAGCACATTTCATGTTTTTTTATTCGAAATGGCTGACCTGATCAAGCTGAGAATTTTTAGAAATGTGTATCAAGATGTTATTCAACTTCACACAAAATTTCAATTTTTTGGAAAATAATTTTTTTTTATTTTTTTTCCGCCGTGTTATTCTAATGGGTATTTTTGAAATTTCTAAAATTCATAAAAATAAAAGTTACCACCCGATAATGCCACAAAACTTTACAGCTCTAAGCTAGATGAGGAACCATAATGAAAAAAAGTTTGAAGTTGATAGCTGTAGCCGTTTGACCTGTGGAGAACCGACAAAAAAACATAAAAAAAAACAAAACAAATAAAAAAACATAAAAACGAACACCAATTTTTTTCAGTATGTCAAATTGAATCATCGCTAAAGCTCGTCTAATTATTCAATCTAGGTATTTAGTTTCTCGGAGCCAGCTGGACCTAGGACGTTATTTCAAGTGACAGTCGCGGTATAAGGGTCCAGTTTGGGACTATTCCCGAGAGTCCTGTTGATGAATGCGGATGTTCCAGACGTATCCTCGAAGAGTTGTTACGACGCCGCTTGGAACGTCACGACGGACTACAAGAAGTGTGACATCACGATCCGGCTCAAGGCTCGCCTCCATTACCACGTGACCTTGTTGACCATCTCACTGGCCGTGTCCATCCCGGCCATCTGTATCTTCTTCTCCTACAGGTGAGCCCGGTGCACGATGTAGTGATACCAACCTATTTTATTAGAATATAAAAAAGGTGAACGCCAATAGGTCTTCGTCATCATTACAGTGCGTCGTTAAAAAAAACGCAAATAAAAGAAGCTGACCCAACTCCCATACTGATAACATGAAAGGTATTTGTGGTTACTTGCGGTCAGTTCAGAGCTAAAAGTCCCGATTGTTTGTCGCGATTTAGCGGATTACCTTGTGAACTAGATGTAGATAAGAGTGACTATGGCATTGTTGAATTTACAAAATCCATCATTTTTGTAAAAAAACAAATGCAACTGCTAACATAGTAATCATACTGAGCCGTGTAAAGAATTGTTGAGTATTGTTGTTTTATATAGTTTAAAATAGAAACGATGGGTGTGCTACAAGCAATCGGGACCCTGGACTCGGAAACTGACCCCGGAAAAATTTCACTTTCAAGACCCGAGTTGGAGCACCTTCCTTATGTTATGATAGAATAGGTTGGTATGATTACATCGTACCCAGTCCAAAAGAAATGGAAATGAATAATGAACGAAAGGAGAGCAAAAGAGAAGGGAAAAATTGGGAAGTGAGAAGAAGGGAACGCTTAATAATCCTCTCATATGCTTCTGTCACCAAAAGACTTCGAAAAACCTTCCGATGTTCAAATTCTGTGGAATTTTGAATTCATTTGAAAAATTATTCTAAACTTTTCTCCTTCAAGTTATACTAATGAGGTTCCCAGAAGATTTTAAATGGTTTTCCTCGGAAGTAGGGCAAGCGACTGCGACCCAAAACTATATAATGTAGACTGTAGAGCTAGATGATGGCACTTTTGTATGCCAAGTTACAACACACTAAGTGCTCTTGTTTGACCTGTGGAGCGCACAAAATAAAGAAATGAAAATAAACAAACAAATATACGAGCAGAACGAAAGATGAATCGTATTTTTCGAGCAGTGTGAAATTGAGTCTTCGCTTAACTCATCCAAATACACCACAAATTCATATTATTTAATTTGTTGGACGAGCTTGAGCGAGGATTCAATTTGACATACTGAAAAAAATTGATGTTCGCTTTTATGTTTTTTTTTTTTTTTTTTTTTTTTTTTATGTTTTTTTGTCGGTTCTCCACAGGTCAAACGGCTACAGCTATCAACTTAAAACTTTTTCTCATCATGGTTCATCATCTAACTTAGATCTGTATAGTTTTGTGACAATATCGGATTCAAACTTTTTTTTTTATGAATTTTAGAAATTTCAAAAATTCTCGCTAGAATAACACGGTAGAAAAAAAGGAAATATTTTTATTTAAAAAAAAATGAAATTCTGCGTGAAGTTGAATTACATTTTGATACACATTTCTGAAAACTTTCAGCTTGATCGGGTGAGCCATTTTAAAGAAAAACCATAAAATGTGCTAAATTGGTACCACTCGAAGCCGTTTTTACCCATTTCTGAATTAAATGTCACCCAATTGGCGAATGTAGGCAAAAGTTTGGCCATAAAAGTCGACATACTATTACTATCCGCTCGTCTAACAACGCATATATGTCTTTTTCCTAGTAGAAGGAAATATAACAAAATCAACTGCTATGTTCCAGAAAGCTGCGCAACACGATGCGCGTGATTTTACATCGCAACCTGTTGATAGCGATCGTGACGAGGAACGTGTTCACTATTATGACCAAGACGATTGTGCTGCTGGATGCGCTCAATTCGACCGACGAGGTGAGGAACTAAAGACACGTCCACACTTCCGCTTTGAGCAACTTGTAACGTACGCTGACCAATCAGTGAACAAGCTTCTCCATGGTGTATGAACACTTGCTAGGCGCGCTGAGAGATGGACTGGGTTCATCTTTTCTATTTGCAACGTGCGCCGATTCAATTTGACATGCTGAAAAAAATTGATTTTCGTTTTTTTCTTTGTCGGTTCTCCATAGATCAAACGGCTACAACTATCAACTTCAAACTTTTTTTCATTATGGTTTATCATCGAGCTTAGATCTGTATAGTTTTGTGGCATTATCGTTTGGTAACTTTTATATTTATGAATTTTAGAAATTTCAAAAATACTCATTAGAATAACACGACGGAAAAAAAATTAAAACATTAAAAATAGAAAAAAGTAAATTTTGTGTGAAGTTGAATAACATTTTGATACACATTTCTAGAAATTCTCAGCTCGATCGGGTCAGCCATTTCGAAGAAAAAACATGAAATGTGCTAAATTGGTACCAATCGAAGCCGTTTTTACCCATTCATAACTAAAATGTTACCCAATTGGCGAATTTAGGCAAAAGTTTGGCAATGAAGTCGACATACTATTACTTTCCGCTCGTCTAACAACGCGTATATAGCGTTTTCCTAGTGCGCTGATCTATCAGTGAACAAGCTTGTCCATGGTGTATGAACACTTGCTAGGCGCGCGGAGCGATGAGGTGGGCTTATCTTTTCTATTTGCCACGTGCGCTACAACTCGTCGTTTTCATTGATCAACGCTCATTATCGAATCGTATCTAGATAAATTATTGTTATCAGCCCCGGTAATGGATTGGTTATATTGAATAGTTTCGCACCTTATTCACATCTCATCATCTTTCCAACCTACATTTTTGTGTATACACTCAAGTGTGGGCCTAAAAAATGAAGTAAGTGAAGAGAGTTAACAATGCATGTCATGCATGACTTTCTTCCACCTAACTTTATGTAGGCCTAAACTTTCACATAACTATACCTTCGACTATATTCGAATCATATTCTAATTTCAAAACTTCGAGGCGGTCTCGCCACAAAAATAATATATAATATATAAATGGCTTCTCTAGAAACTGTATTTTTAACTTTACATAATTGACCGTATTTATAGCGATTTTCTGCGCAAGCCTATGCCATTATAATATGATTATACTTGATGATTGGTTTAAATACAAAAATTCCATCTTGTTTGCGCAGGCGTCAACTGTGATGGCCCAGAACGGCCTAGGCTGCAAAATACTCTCAGTGCTGGAGAAGCTGGCCGCCAACGCTGTGTTCGTCACAATGCTGCTGCTTGGGATCTACCTGCACCGCCTTCTAGCAGCAGCGTTTCGTGGCGAACCCAAGATGTTCTGGTTCTTCGTGGTGGGCGGTGGTAAGAATATCACGATTAGGTCGGGCCCCGTTTGCCTTACAAGTTCGGCTGCCACGCTTCGCGTAACTTCGTCTAGCCGACGTTCAAATTGTACTGGAATGTATTTTCTATGAGCGTAGCGAGGATTGCCATTCCATATACCGAAAAAAATCGAGATTCATTTTTCGTGTTTTTTTTTTCATTTAATTTTTTTTTATTTAAATTTTGTTGTTGTAATTTTTTATGTCAGAAAAAAAAATCAACTCGAAACTTTCTCTACATGTTGGGTCACATAAGAATGGGTTGAGATTGTTTTTCGGAAAAATTGATTCTTCGGTTTTTCCGGAAAAAATCGAAATATTTGGAAAATCCCCATGAGAATAACCCGGATGGAAAATATAACAATGGCTTGAGATCAACCCTTGACCTCAAGCTATTGACACGTGTAGACGGTAACATTGATCGAAAAACCCTTGACGTGCCGTGTTGAGATCAACCCTTGAGCTCAACCCTAGAGCTCACGCCACAGTTTTATTTCATGTGCGTCAAGGTGTGTAGAATACCAGAGTCGATGAAGTAGCAAGGGTGAAAATACTTGAACGACTCTCATTAGACTAGCTTCAGCGAGGATTCAATTTGACATACTGAAAAAAATTGGTGTTCGTTTTTATGTTTTTTTTTCATGTTTTATTGTCGGTTCTCCACAGGTCAAACGGCTACAGCTATCAACTTCAAACTCTTTTCTCATCATGGATCCTCATCTAGCGTAGATCTATATAGTTTTGTAGCATTATCGGTTCGTAGA
>OZ023335.1:27738737-27768942 GCA_964007535.1 Brachyptera risi | reverse complement strand
TGCAGGAGTAACGTATCTCGGTGAGGTGATATAGAATGTCTTGCTTGGATTCTATTTGTAAATGTTCAATATGGCCGGCGAGATTGTAACGAGCACATGTCGCTATCGGCTGCAGGAGTAACTTATCTCGGTGAGGTGATATATAATGCCTTGCTCAGATTCTATTTGTAAATGTCCAATATGGCCGGCGAGATTGTAACGAGCACATGTCGCTATCGGCTGCAGAAGTAACGTATCTCGGTGAGGTGATATAGAATGCCTTGCTTAGATTCTATTTATGAATGTCCAATATGGCCGCTGAGATTATAACGAGCACATGTCGCTGTCAGCTGCAGGAGTAACGTGTCTCGGTGAGGTGATATAGAATGCCTTGCTCAGATTCTATTTGTAAATGTTCAATATGGCCGGCGAGATTGTAACGAGCATATGTCGCTATCGACTGCAGGAGTAACGTGTCTCGGTGAGGTGATATAGAATGCCTTGCTCAGATTCTATTTGTAAATGTCCAATATGGCCGCCGAGATTGTAACGAGCACATGTCGCTATCGGCTGCAGGAGTAACGTGTCTCGGTGAGGTGATATAGAATGCCTTGCTCAGATTCTATTTGTAAATGTCCAATATGGCCGGCGAGATTGTAACGAGCACATGTCGCTATCGGCTGCAGGAGTAACGTGTCTCGATGAGGTGATATAGAATGCCTTGCTCAGATTCTATTTGTAAATGTCCAATATGGCCGGCGAGATTGTAACGAGCACATGTCGCTATCGGCTGCAGGAGTAACGTGTCTCGGTGAGGTGATATATAATGCCTAGCTCAGATTCTATTTGTGAATGTCCAATATGGCCGGCGAGATTGGAACGAGCATATGTCGCTATCGGCTGCAGGAGTAACGTATCTCGGTGAGGTGATATATAATGCCTAGCTCAGATTCTATTTGTAAATGTCCAATATGGCCGGCGAGATTGGAGCGAGCATATGTCGCTATCGGCTGCAGTAGTAACGTATCTTGGTGAGGTAATATATATTCATGATAATATAGAATTCTTTGCTCAAATTCTATTTGTAAATGTCCAATATGGCCGGCGAGATTGTAACGAGCACATGTCGCTATCGGCTGCAGGAGTAACGTATCTCGGTGAGGTGATATATAATGCCTAGCTCAGATTCTATTTGTAAATGTCCAATATGGCCGGCGAGATTGGAGCGAGCATATGTCGCTATCGGCTGCAGTAGTAACGTATCTTGGTGAGGTAATATATATTCATGATAATATAGAATTCTTTGCTCAAATTCTATTTGTAAATGTCCAATATGGCCGGCGAGATTGCAACGAGCACATGTCGCTATCGGCTGCAGGAGTAACGTATCTCGGTGAGGTGATATATAATGCCTAGCTCAGATTCTATTTGTAAATGTCCAATATGGCCGGCGAGATTGTAACGAGCACATGTCGCTATCGGCTGCAGGAGTAACGTGTCTCGGTGAGGTGATATAGAATGCCTTGCTTGGATTCTATTTGTAAATGTTCAATATGGCCGGCGAGATTGGAACGAGCACATGTCGCTATCGGCTGCAGGAGTAACGTGTCTCGGTGAGGTGATATAGAATGCCTTGCTTGGATTCCATTTGTAAATGTCCAATATGGCCGGCGAGATTGCAACGAGCACATGTCGCTATCGGCTGCAGGAGTAACGTGTCTCGGTGAGGTGATATAGAATGCCTTGCTTGGATTCTATTTGTAAATGTCCAATATGGCCGGCGAGATTGCAACGAGCACATGTCGCTATCGGCTGCAGGAGTAACGTGTCTCGGTGAGGTGATATAGAATGCCTTGCTTGGATTCTATTTGTAAATGTTCAATATGGCCGGCGAGATTGGAACGAGCACATGTCGCTATCGGCTGCAGGAGTAACGTGTCTCGGTGAGGTGATATAGAATGCCTTGCTTGGATTCTATTTGTAAATGTCCAATATGGCCGGCGAGATTGCAACGAGCACATGTCGCTATCGGCTGCAGGAGTAACGTATCTCGGTGAGGTGATATATAATGCCTAGCTCAGATTCTATTTGTAAATGTCCAATATGGCCGGCGAGATTGTAACGAGCACATGTCGCTATCGGCTGCAGGAGTAACGTGTCTCGGTGAGGTGATATAGAATGCCTTGCTTGGATTCTATTTGTAAATGTTCAATATGGCCGGCGAGATTGGAACGAGCACATGTCGCTATCGGCTGCAGGAGTAACGTGTCTCGGTGAGGTGATATAGAATGCCTTGCTTGGATTCTATTTGTAAATGTCCAATATGGCCGGCGAGATTGCAACGAGCACATGTCGCTATCGGCTGCAGGAGTAACGTATCTCGGTGAGGTGATATATAATGCCTAGCTCAGATTCTATTTGTAAATGTCCAATATGGCCGGCGAGATTGTAACGAGCACATGTCGCTATCGGCTGCAGGAGTAACGTGTCTCGGTGAGGTGATATAGAATGCCTTGCTTGGATTCTATTTGTGAATGTCCAATATGGCCTATGAGATTGGAACGAGCACATGTCGCTATCGGCTGCAGGAGTAACGTGTCTCGGTGAGGTGATATATAATGCCTAGCTCAGATTCTATTTGTGAATGTCCAATATGGCCGGCGAGATTGTAACGAGCACATGTCGCTATCGGCTGCAGGAGTAACGTATCTCGTTGAGGTGATATAGAATGCCTAGCTCAGATTCTATTTGTGAATGTCCAATATGGCCGGCGAGATTGTAACGAGCACATGTCGCTATCGGCTGCAGGAGTAACGTGTCTCGGTGAGGTGATATATAATGCCTAGCTCAGATTCTATTTGTGAATGTCCAATATGGCCGGCGAGATTGTAACGAGCACATGTCGCTATCGGCTGCAGGAGTAACGTATCTCGGTGAGGTGATATATAATGCCTAGCTCAGATTCTATTTGTAAATGTCCAATATGGCCGGCGAGATTGTAACGAGCACATGTCGCTATCGGCTGCAGGAGTAACGTATCTCGGTGAGGTGATATATAATGCCTAGCTCAGATTCTATTTGTGAATGTCCAATATGGCCGGCGAGATTGTAACGAGCACATGTCGCTATCGGCTGCAGGAGTAACGTATCTCGGTGAGGTGATATATAATGCCTAGCTCAGATTCTATTTGTGAATGTCCAATATGGCCGGCGAGATTGTAACGAGCACATGTCGCTATCGGCTGCAGGAGTAACGTATCTCGGTGAGGTGAAATATATAAGCTATGCCCACAGGTGGTTCAAGCCTTCATCTCTCGATGATGCACGTATATAGATGACATGTACTGCCCTTGGTTCCCCCCCTCCCCCCCTCCTCCTCCCCTCCCCCCTCCCCCCCGTCACTGCCCTAGTACACCCCTGACCTGACTAACAGTCGGAACCATCTCGATGATGCACGAATATAGATGACATGTACTGCCCTTGGTTCCCCCCTCCCTCCCCCCTCCTCCCCCCCCTCCCCCCACGTCACTGCCCCAGTACACCCCTGACCTGACTAACAGTCGGAACAGCCGTGGTTATCGTTTGTGCGTAATAAAGACTAATTTACTATTATGCATAATAATTGAGTTTTTGTTTGGGTTGATTTCCAATCCATTTATTATCATTCTATTTATTTCCATTCTTGAGATTATAAATCAATTAATCATTACGATGTGGTGTGGAGATCGTCCTTGCGGGGGCTCGGCCGAACGATCCTGCCTTGTTCTACTTTGCGATTAATTGACCCGGGGTCAAGTATTACATGTTGATGAAATGAGAATGATATTGATTGATTTGTATGATAACTTGGGAAGAGAGTTGCCGTCCTCCGTGACTTAGTCAGCTAAAGCACCGCTGAAGAGACTGAAGTCATGTTGGGCGTGGGTTCGAATCCCGCATGAGATATGGGTTCGTATTTACCTATCATCACTTCATAGTTTCATTATCACTTGCTAGTTCGTGTCTAAAATTAAAATCGGGATCTTTGGTGTGGTCGTTAAATGAACTGTAGTTATTTAGTATTCGTATTGTGTTTAACGACGCATTGTACTGATTACTACATTCTATTGGCGTTGGTGAATAATAATGATAATTTTTTTTTTCAATTCACACAATAACAATAATAATAATATAAATATTTTTTTATATTAGATTTGAATAATACATACATACAAGATCAATCAATACGCTCTTCCACAAAGCCAAAAAGGCTTATCTGTGGGATGATAAATGAAATTAATAGCTTGGACAAAAATCGGGTTTATATTATGAAACAATGAAACAAGTTCACTAAGTGTTTACTCTTTTCACTGTCTTATAAATCAAGGGTTAGGCCTACTTGAAATACAACATGTGTCTATCATCTATTTCTGTTTTCACAACTTTCAAATCATACAAGGAAAAAATAAATGAAAACTTTTCAATAGTTAAGGAATACAAAATCGAATATATATATATATATATATATATATATATATATATATATATATATATATATATATATATATATATATATATATATATATATATACATATATTTATATATATATATATATATATATATATATATATATATATATATATATATATATATATATATATATATATATATGTGGACATGAAAAATTTAAAAATTAATATCATTATACATCAGGAAAAACAAATTATTTCCACACAGCTAAAGACATGAAAAGTTGATGCACAAGAATAATTCAATGAATATCCAATAAGTGTATCCCACTGCACAATTGGATCAATCATTTTCAAAATTAGTATAATTAATTAACCATTTCCTAATTTCTGTTTTAACGTGATGATTTTTTTCTAACTTTCTCAGACTTAGAGGTATTTTGTTGAATAATTGGATGAGCGAAGCGAAGACTCAATTTCACCATACCCCCAAAAAAGTCTTTTTTTTGTTTTTTTTGTTCGCGCTCCACAGGTCAGAAGAAAATTTAAAATCAGTTGAAACTTGGCACACACAAGTATCCTTATCCAATTCGATATTGTATAGTTTTGAGGCGTAATCGGTTGAACCACTTCTGAGAAAACTCATTCCAAAGTTTTCAAAAATCCTATAAGAATGACCCAGAGAAAACAATTCATGAAAAATATTTCATTCCAGAGAATTCAAATTCTCAGGAAATTTCAATCTGATAATGATACACATTGTGTCGAATTTTCACTCAAATCGGATCAGCCGTTTTGATGTAAAAAAATATATAATGTAATTTTTGTGAATCATTCAAAGCTATTAGGATACCTATTAAATCCAAGCTACAGGTGACACCACTCAATTGTGAACGATTAGAACAAAGCCTTCTTCATTATCATAGAAATTAATAATGAAGAATAAGATGGCAGTGATGTAATGGTTTGGATCTCACGGTGGATATATATATATATAATAACCAATCCAAAGATAAGTTGATATATTCCAGCTCATCCATCAACGCGGCAACACATAACGCGTTTGCCTAGATAAATAAACATATCATTTCTCACCATTCTAGCTCATCCTCCAACACTTCCACAATGAGTGTTTCCCTCACACGCGCCGGAACCTCCCGTCGTCTCACGCAGGTGATCCCTATACGCGTCTGTCCCGAGTTGTTTTGGCTTGAGCGAGTGCGAACTATCAAGGTAAGTCAGTTTACAAAAACAAATGTTTGCAGAAAAAGCACCGATTTGCTGCTAGTTGATTATTGGCGACTAGGCGGTGAGGTCGTGGTTATATATAAGACGCTGGGTGGACGTCTAGTGCATATATAGTGGATATAGTGGAGAAGAGAGGATATAGTTCGTGTGAGAATATATATTGATAAGAAGGTAGGTGAATTTATTATTATTTTGTGTTTTTTAATTTTTATGCGTGTTTTTTTTTTTTGGTGGAATTTTAATAAAATTTTGTATTTTATAATTTCTGATAACAAAAATTTTTGTTGTTTGTTTGTATTAAGGCCCGGTTTTACGAAACTGGATTAAGCAATAGTTAGTGGATTAAGTTGTTATCACCATTGGTTACATATGTTATTTTCGCACCTCTAATTAATAGTTAGTGGATTAGTAACCTAACTAAGATTGGTGAAACCGGTCCTAAGTGGAATTTATTGTAATGTTTATATAAATTCCATGTTGACTTTAATCGAAATATCAAAATGTTGAAATATGAAATATGGATTACTTGAATGGAAATTTTTACATATTGAGGTTCATATATTTATGAAAGTATTTATTGATTTTGAGGAATTGAGGTCAGAAAATACTCAAAATTTTCTGAATGAAAAGATTGAAGATTTTTTTCCTCATTTTTTTTTTTAGATCGTATTTTGTTATCATTTTTTATATTGTTCGAGCACGAATATTTTCAAAACTGAACTGAATATTCATGGAATTTTCTGTCATGTATTTTATAATCAGTTTTATGTTATTTTTCACCGGATCAATTTTCTCAATTTGATTATAAATAAGCTTCTATGTCCATCTATCAGTCCCATACACAAGATTTCTTCTTTCTTGCACTAGCTCAGTAATATATTTTTCTTCTCATCATGTGTTTTTCTTGATTTTATTATCATTATTATTGTTATCATAACTATCATTCACGATAATTTTATCATTATATAATCATACTTAATCCAACTATCATTATTATTATTATTATTATTCTATTTTTGATACTCCACTCTCATAATATTTCGCCATAAGCAATCCCTATCATCTCTGCCTTTTGATTTCTTCTCAATTGTTCCAAGTAATCTTTGGTGTATTTTTTTTTTTTTTTTTTTTTATAACATCGAAACTTGATACGAAATCATTGTTCCCCAATCAAGGCTAGGGATGAAAGATAGGATCGTTTGGACGGGGCACCACAAGGGCGATCTTACCACCCCATTTTAATTATTTGAAACCAATTAACTTCAACACCAGGACTGTATTGTGATATGATAATTATAAGGAAACGAAAATAAATGAATGAATAAATAAACATATAACATATTATATATTCATATACTTTTTAATATTTTCAAAATTAAATTCAACTCCATTCAACTTTGTGAATAATTCATCAGTTATCGTGAATATAAGTTTTGTTATCGCTCTGCGTACTTTCGCTATTTCATGTTCTCACCCCATTCCATCAGCAGGCTAACTAGACTCATTCAAACATGCTATTAAATTACCGGTTAGTTTAAAATGTATCAGAGATTCTAGACCGGAATTTAATTTAATTGTGAACCAATCGCATGTGTAATCTAAGAATAAATTCATCAACCTTGGGTCAGTTTAAATTTGTTCGGGTCAAACTGCATTCTCTGATCAAACCTGATTCACTATTTTCAATTGAACATTTTGGTGAGTGAATAAAGAGCTTATAGATGGATGATAGATGATGAGATATAAGACATTATAGGAGATGATAGCTAATAGAAGATAAGATATAAGAGATAATGATAGATAAGAGATGATAGATAATAGATAATAAGATATAAGAGATAATAAGAGATAAGAGATGATAGCTAATAGGTAAGATATAGTAAGATATAAGAGATGATAAGAGATAAGACATAATAAGAGATAATAGCTAATAGGTAAGATATAGTAAGATATAAGAGATGATGAGAGATAAGACATAATAAGAGATGATAGCTAATAGATGAGAGATACTGTAGTGAGTAAAGAGATAATAAGAGATGAGAGATAGTAACATATAATAACTGAGAGATAAGAGATAATAAGATATATTGGATGATGAGAGATGAGAGATACCGTAGTGAGTAAAGAGATAATAAGAGATGAGAGATAGTAACATATGATAACTAAGAGATACGAGATAATAAGAGATAAGAGATAATAAGATATATTGGATGATGAGAGATGAGAGTTACCGTAGTGAGTAAAGAGATGATAAGAGATGAGAGATAGTAACATATAATAACTAAGAGATAAGAGATATTAAGATATATTGGATGATGAGAGATGAGAGTTACCGTAGTGACTAAAGAGATAATATGAGATGAGAGATAGTAACATATAATAACTAAGAGATAAGAGATAATAAGAGACAAGAGATAGTGAGATATATTGGATGATGAGAGATGAGAGAGAGTCGATTCTGAGAGTTGGCTATATGATGATCAATGTTTATCAAACGATCCCACCAACAGCTAGATTAAACGGGGGTGCGAATGAACAGGTGATTATATGAAACGATAAAGTGATGATTAGTGAAAGGTGCATGTTTAACAAAATATGCATTAAGCGGGACTCGAACACTGGCCCGGTGGCCAGGGGGGGCGGGGGGGGGGGGGGGCGGTTGGCACGGCGAACCAATATTTGTGATGCGGTGTTCTAGAAGACTGAGCTACGGAGTGTGATAGCTATTGAAGACATCAATGTCATCGAGCTTAAGATCAACCAAACTTCAAATAGCAGTGTATTTTGTGAGTTTTCCAGTCAGTGGAATGTTCATCATCAATCCCAGATTTTACGTTAATCCTTCGATTATTATTATTCTCAGTATAAGTATTTTATTGATGATTATTATTGTTTGCTTAACGACCCCACCAACAGCTAGGTTATATGGGGGTACGAATGAGCTGGTGATTATGAAATTATGAAATGATAATAATTGAAAGACGCTTACAAAAACCCATGCCTTAAGCGGGACTCGAACCCACGTCCAACGGCGACTTAGGTTTCTAAAGCGGTGCCTCAGCTGACCGAGCTACCGAGGGTGACAGTATTTTATATTATTATTATTAGATTGCTATTAGTATTTCGGTGAAAATCACCTTATTTCATCCCTTATATCACGAAGAATGAAATAGAAATTAAAATCACGAACCGAAAAACTAAAAAAAACGAATTATTTTCTAGAATAATCAATACAATTTCAATCACTTGCCCATAAAAGTATCTCTTTATTCATCAAAATCGACTAATCAACTGATATTTGAGATATTCAAACATAATGCTCTATATATTTAAAAATCCACAGGTAACAAAAAATAATAATATCACTCGATTTTTTCATCCAAATTGTCTAACGTTTCATTATTAATGAGCAAATCTAAACATATTATGTCAGACTGGAATCTCAGCTCTGCATATTTATGTATATTGCTAACATCGTCATAACGATTACGTCGAGTCAGCTGTCTTTTCAGTCCAAACCTGACCTACATTCTTTCAAAGACAGCGTCAGATTCAGATTAGGCGAAGAAACCATTTTTTTTTTGACGGTGACTTTTAAAATGTTAGTTATATGTTCGACTATCCTTCCAATTATCCATAAATACCTTCATCTCACCATACCATCATCTCATTAATCATTCATCCGACGCCAATAGATCTCAGTCATCATTACAGTGCGTAGTTGAACTCGATATATATATATATATATATATATATATATATATATATATATATATATATATATATATATATATACATATATATATATATATATTTATATTTATATATATTTATATATATATATATATATATATATATATATATATATATATATATATATATATATATATATATATATATATTTATATATATATATATATATATATATATATATATATATATATATATATATATATATATATATATATATATATTTATTGATAGAATAATTGAAGGTATACAAAATTCAAATTCAAATTCCACATTTTTTCTATTCAATTAGTTCTCTTTTCATTTACTATCATTTATAATCTATTGATATTCCAATCTATTATTATATATTTATTATATATTATATTATAATATTATATATTATATATTATATATATCAAATATATTATATTTATTTATCATATATTGACTTTCAACCTGTTTTCTACTGTTTTCAAAAATTTTCTCATTCTTCTTTCAATATAAAATACATTGAAAAATGTGTTGATGTTGTAAAATGTGTATAATATCATATCCAGTCTCAAAGTTGAAACCAAAATTCTGATAATATAAATACCTAATTTATAATATAAACTGAATATAAATATAAATATAATATAAACTAAATTACCTCTGAAAAAAAAAGTTTCTCCGGCCGATTGCCAAACGAAAAAAAAATGTATCCAAAAAAATGCAGTCAGAAGTTTTATGATATAATATAATAAGTTGTATAAATCATTTACCGCACCTTTGTGACATATGACCTATAGTTAGCTTGTAACTTCGAGACGTGATGATCGAGCCACCCGGTCTTTAGTGGTGGAAAATACTGGAGACAGTCGATCGTAACATTAATCTTTCTCGATAGCATGTATCACCATCTAACAATAGTATTGTGTAGGTGCTCAAAACTGACCTTAATCACAAGAAGTGCTTCGGAAACTGGATTTGACACGGGCGTGGGTTCGAGTCCCGCAGGTGACGGGTTTTTGTGAGCATCACTCGCCTATCACTCGCTGATTCGTACCCCCATATGGTCTAGATGTTGATGGGAGTGAGAATATCATTATCAATATAATCTGGAGTGGACGAAGTATTCAACTATGTAATCAGATCCATTTTTATACATGAACAAAAATTCAATAAACTAGGAGAACGCTATATATGCGTTGTTAGACGAGCGGAAAGTAATAGTATGTCGACTTCTTCGCCAAAATTCTACCTGAATTTGCCAATTGGGTGACTATTAAGTTATAAATGGGTAAAAACTGCTTCAAGTGGTACCAATTTAGCACATTTCATGTTTTTTCTTCAAAATGGCGGACCCGATCAAGCTGAGAATTCCCAGAAATGTGAAACAAGATGTAATTCAACTTCACACAAAATTTCATCATTTTTGAAACTAAAAATATTTTCATTTTTTCCGTCGTGTTATTCTAATGGGTATTTTTGAAATTTCTATAATTCATAAGAAAAAAGATGATATCCGATAATGCCACAAAACTATACAGATCTAAGTTAATAAGGAACCATGATGAAAAAAAAGTTTGAAATTGATAGCTGTAGCCGTTTAACCTGTGGAGAATCAACTAACAAACAAAGAAAAAAAATAAAATAAAATACATAAAAACGAACACCAATTTTTTTCAGTATGTCAAATTGAATTCTCGCTAAAGCTCGTCTAATGGATACATTAAAATAAATGCTTTCCTCTCGTAACCGGTCTGGGGGTAAAACAAGCAGCAATAGTATGTTCAGTTCTTAGGAGAGATCTGTTTTTCAATGTGTATATAGTTCAGTATACATCATCCACCGACGCCAATAGATCTTTCATGAGTACACCGCGTCGTTAACACCAATATTACTATGAATTAAAAAATAAAATCGTATCACAGGGAATAATATAATTCGTGTCGATTTAATTCAAATGAAAAAATCAAAATCTAATCAAATTTAAAATTAATTGATAGTTGATGATATAATCTCCAAATTGAATCTAAAACATTGACTCATTTGCGAAAATGATGAAAATGTGGATTAAAGTGGTTATGTGAACAGTTTTAATTGGGAATTAATTACAGTTCTAATTTGGGGCTACTGAAACAATACGAAATTCAGACAAAATGAAATAGTTTTTAATTTGTATAATTTTGATAAAAATCCTGTAACTCGTCCTTTCGCTCAGAAGTATATTCCTAATTAGACGAGCTTTAGCGAGGATTCAATTTGACATACTGAAAAAAATTGGTGTTCGTTTTTATGTTGTTTTTTTTTATGTTTTTTTGTCGGTTCTCCACAGGTCAAACGGCTACAGCTATCAACTTCAAACTTTTTTTCGTCATGGTTCCTCATCTAACTTAGATCTGTATAGTTTTGTGGCATTATCGGGTGGTAACCTTTTTTTTTATGAATTTTAGAAATTTCAAAAATCCCCATTAGAATAACCCGGAGGAAAATACTTGAAAAATCAAAATTTTTCAAGACCTCTCAAATTTTCGCCGAATATAAAGGAAACTATTAAGCACATTTTGAGAGATTTTCCGCATCAATCGGATGAGAAATAACGAAGAAAACGCATTTATAAAGCATTTTCCCATCAATTTAGGCTATTACGGGAACCAATTAAATCTATAGCAACAAGTGTCACCAATTAATTCAAAACGATTGAAATGAGTGAAGAGGAAGGCCGTGACATAACTGATTCTCGTAAGGTTTTTGAACGTTTGGAGTGATCCAAGGTCTGTAGATGTAGATTGGGTTGACAAATTATTTTTCATTCTAGATTTCTATACCCCTAAGCTCGTCTAACAACGCGCATCCCGCGTTTTCCTAGTTATTGTTTACCTAACGACCCCACCAACAGCTAGGTTATACGGAGGTACGAATGAGCAGGCGATTATGAAACTATAAAGTGACGCTTAAAGTGACATGCCTTATGCAGGACTCGAACCCACGCCCAATGGTGACTTCAGTTTCTGAAGCGGTGCCTCAGCTGACCGAGCTACCGAGGGTGACCAGTAGTTTCCTATGCGATATATATAAAAGAAATAAATCCAATAATATCAGATTTGACCTTCTAAAATATTATGATAAGAATTATTTCCCATAAACATGCGTATTAATTTAGCCTATCTATTTACACACTTCTATTTTGACATATTCACTATCATGACCTGTTGTTAGCCATCATATCTATCAACAAGAGCCTATTTCATCATTTGTCTTATTATATCTATGGTATTTTGTAACGTATTATTGGACTTGTTGACATTGTTATTATTATTAGCGAATTCTTATTAGTCAGCAAATATTTATGTCAATTCTTCAAATAAATTATTGCAATACTTGAAGTCAAATTATAATAGAGTTAGCTACACAAACACAATCACCGGCACATGTAGTTGAGTGGTTAACGCACTTGCTTCATGTGACCCGGGAGGTAGTGGGCATGTCGGACCCGGTTCGATCCCCGATACCGTCCATCTTTACAGGGGTTTTTCGTGGTTTCCCTCTGTAGTCCAGGCTAATGCCGGGATAGTTCCTACAATATTGGCCACGACCGCTTACTTCCCACTATCCTTCCCATTACCCATCAAACCTTCATCTCATCATCCCATCATTTCATTAATCATTCATCCGACGCCAATAGATCTCAGTCATCATTACAGTGCGTCGTTAAGACCCAATATATAAAAAAAAATCACAATCTATGAATATGATCTTGTTAGTAATACAATTCAAATTTCCACCTTGAGGGACATTGCAAACCTAAAAATAGATTTTGAAAAATAATAGCGGTATTTATTTTCCTGATTTGAGAGAAAACTAGAAATGATCAGCTCAATTTCAGATTTTTTTTTTAATAACATCGAAACTTGATAAAAAATCATTGTTCCTCAATTAGGGCTATGGATGAAAGATAGGATCGTTCGGACGGGGCACCACAAGAGCGATCTTATCACCACATTTTAATTATTTAAAATCAATGAACTTCAACACCAGGACTGCGCTGTCGGTGACAATACATTTATGCCGCAGATAAAAGTCTTGCAGTTTCCGAAAGTCCGGAACACATAAGTAAAAACCGTTTCTGTGATATGAAATTGAAGTCAATTTATTTGTCCTCTAGGACCCGACCCTTCTACTGAGTCGTGACGTAGACATTACTCGATTCTGTTTATGTTTCTATACAGAACCGGTGATGCCTACGTCACGACTCATGGTCTCTGGAGGATAAAATATGAAATCCCGAAATTGCGATGGTAATTTCTGGTACTATCTGGAATTAGGGAAATAAATATCGTAATTATTCGTTGAAATCTAGTTTGAGGGTTGTGACGTTATTCACCTTAAGAGCCTGCATCTTGGCTGAGAATGTTTTTTCTTCGAAATGCTCGACCCAAGTTTGATGTGCTTTGAAAAGTGAAAAGTTGATGATATTGAAAGAGTTCCAGTAATCACCGCTAGACGGAGGAGTTTTCCATTTCATAATTTGGAAAAAATCTAGTTACATTCCACATTTTGGCCAAGGAAATTGGGAAAACTATAGAATTACGGGGAAAATCAGGATCTCAAATATTGATAAGTAAAGTTGAATTTAAAGATGTGCTTTTGTAATTTATTCTTTACTATCATTCGTTAACCGATAATTGAGAAATGAAAACCATCAAATTGGGCACACTTTGATTCAATTATCACTCCATAATGAAATTATTATTCAATTTTCGATCAGGCATATCCAATTGTAAGGGTATTACTTATTCATTGCATTTTACCGCAAGTCCGTAGTGTTTGTAGTTCTTGAGATATCATATATGTGGCGGAATTACACCCTGTAAATCTGTTTATAGGATGCGACCTCTCTGAAGCGTCGTGGATATCTTCAGTATATTGTTATCGTTTAATAATTCCGTCGAGTTGAAAGTATATATTTGTTTATGAAAACCGAAAGGTCATTAAGCGTGCTTGTTCTAATTAAAAGACTTACTAATAGAAATGCAACTCGACCATGACCTTGAATTCCACCTCACCTTGTCTCGATCATGGAAGGTGTTAATATCTTGACTATCAGTCGATAAGGACAGTTCCCACCTTATCGACTCGGCTATAACATTGTCCGTTGACTCAAGTTGTTAACGATTTCAAGATCAATGTAATTCACACCTGCAGTAATAGTATTTTCACACCGAATATGAAGAAAATAATCCCGCTATTTCTATTTCTTTCTTATTTTCTCTATTGGTCACTGATACAGAGAGAAAATTACAATACAGTCAATTTTCGATTTTTCAATTATTTTTTCCACATATTTAACTATATTTCAATTGTACATATATATTGATATCAACAATTGTATTCTATATTGATTATTATCTGAGGCACTTTTTATAAGCCAGGGACCAATGAAGATTATTTATTCGAAAAAAACACCCACAAAGCACTCCAAAAAGGGCCTAACTGTGTATTTAAATGATGAATTATGAGTACAAATTCAAAATTCGGACATATTTCTCATACATAAAAAGTGATAAAGTAGTGGGGGTAAAAAGAGAAGAACAAAACTTTGAATGATTTCTTGCAGTATACTCACAAAGTGTAAAGTGTTATTGATTATTGTTATTGATTGTTATTGATGTTATTGATAAGTAGACAATTTTACAAGATTGTACAAAAATACATAAGTAATCAGTGTACAAGTATCAGTATCAGTGTACAAGTGTACAGTGTATCAAGTGTACAAGTGTACAAGTTGTACAAATTGTACAAGTTAGAATGAGGACAAAGTCATTGCCACTCAGTATAGGATAACAATGTCAAGGTAGGATCGTTCGGACGGGGTGACAAGGGCAATTATACCGGTTCGAAATATTATTGATTTCAATGTAATAATTTGAGAAACTTTGAAAAAAGCTGGAATGAGTTTAATCATTTGTGATGGAAAAAATAAAACCTCGATCTTAATTGGTCATTATCGTCTGCATATAAGTGCGCACGAGAGATGAAGGCTCGAACCACCCGTGCGCTAGTGGTGTGGGATAGGGGGGACGGTCGCTCGGAACCTGCTTCTCTCGTTCATACAAGGTACACACGAGAGATGATGGCTCGAACCACCCATGCGCTAGTGGTGTGGGATAGGGGGGACGGTCGATCGGCACCTTCATTTTGTAGTTACAAAGAAATCCACGTTTATATATGTCTTCTCCACTTTTAATTCTTCCATTCTTTTTATATGATATTCATAACAGATAAAAATGATGAAAATTAAAAAAAAATTTATACAGAAAATACACCACAGTATAATTGGATGAGCGTAGCGAAGACTCAATTTCACTGTACTTGAAAAATCAAATGTGTTTTTTTTTTTTTCGCGCTCTACAGGTCAAACAGAAATTCAGATCATGATGAAACTTGGCACACACATGAACCCCTATCTGACTTGATGCTGTATAGTTTTGAGGCAAAATCGGTTCAACAATTCTTGAGATAAATCATTTTGAAGTTTTCAAAAAACTCATATGAATAAGCCAGGCGGAAAAAATGACAAAGTGAATGTTCTCCGAAATTTTTTCAAATTTTCACAGAACTCAAACAACATAATAATACACATTATTGCGGACTTTTACGATAATCGGATGTGACGTTTCGGAGTAAAAAATTAAAAAATGCGAATTTTATTTATTTAATTACTTCATTTTTTTTATTCGCTCATCCATCAACGCGGAAACACATAACGCGTTTTCCTAGTTATTCGAAATATAAGAGAAAAAAAATTGAAAAAGAAATGATAGAATTAACGTGAAATGCAATTTATATTCTTGCCTACCTTGTCGCATTACTTTTTCACACATATCAACCGGCAGCTGCAATAATTCCACTTCCTCCTAACTTCACCTCATCTTCACACCGAATATACAATTTATTCCGACCTTCGCATTGACGTGGTCACGTCCAAGACCGACTCGGACCTCTCACTCTCTCTCACTCGAGTACCCCATGCTGACCAATGGCACAGAGAGAGACAGACGAGTCTGTATTATTTTCTAGGTCCACATCTGTCCTTGATCTGAGGTCAAGATCGCATCCAGAGAAACTGTGGGAAAAGGCGATATTTTGTGAGAATTTATGAGACTAGATCAAAATGTCAGTTAAAACATTAAAATATTCCAAATATTCATTAATTCGTCTGTTCTTTTTGGCAACAGGGAAAGCCTTACAGGTGCAATATAATAAGACAACAAACATCACAAATATATTGTTGAACACTAAAAAAAAATAAAAATAATAATAATAATGAAAAAACAGAACAAGGTTCGGACTCACAATCAGTCCCAACTTTAAGACGTCCCAAAATGGGACCATTTTACTGAGTTAAGATATTGGTCCTAACTTAGTGGAATAGTCCCAACTTTGTGACCAATATTGGTCCTAAACTCAGTATAATGGTCCTAACTTGAGACGTCTTGAAGATAAGTGAATCCAGGCCCTCAACCATAACTTATTCAGTACCGGTATCATTCATTCATTCATTCATTCATTCATTTATTCATTCATTCATTCATTCATTCATTCATTCATTCATTCATTCATTCATTCATTCATTCATTCATTCATTCATTCATTCATTCATTCATTTATTCATTCATTTATTCATTCATTCATTCATTCATTCATTCATTCATTCATTCATTCATTCATTCATTCATTCATTCATTCATTCATTCATTCATTCATTCATTCATTCATTCATTCATTCATTCATTCATTCATTCATTCATTCATTCATTCATTCATTCATTCATTCATTCATTCATTCATTCATTCATTCATTCATTCATTCATTCATTCATTCATTCATTCATTCATTCATTCATTCATTCATTCATTCATTCATTCATTCATTCATTCACTGATTTTCCCTTCATACAACATTGCTGAACTCAAAAAACAACAACATATTTTTATTCATATTTTTATACTCATGTATTGTGTCCCTATCACCTCGAAAGAGGGTAAACGGTTAATTGAACATATTTAATTATAAATACAAAATCAGAACTATATATTATTCATTTAATATTCATTCGATGATTCTTTCATTTCTTAACCATTCCACTGATTTGCCCGTTAAAAAATTATAGGAAATACAAAACTTGAGAACCAAAACTAAAAATTAGTGTACAAAAAAGATAATTTGAAATAAAAGTGAAAATACCCAATAATATTGTGAAATAGTGGTCTAGTGTGGCTTTGGAGCGCAGAGATTGATTGAGGTGATTGAAGGGGTTCTGGACCCTGAGATAAATGAGATGTGAGAAAAATAAAAGTGAGTGAGAAAACGATAATCTCACTTAAAATGGCCGATTGGTAATGGTAAATCAATCGGCCATTTTGAGTGAGATAATCGTTTTCTCACTCACTTTTATTTTTCTCACATCTCATTTATCTCAGGAAAAGGGGTCCTGGAGTGGGAAAGTTTTGGACTGTAGTTAGAGGTTAGTTATATGCAAAGATGGAGAGGTCTGCGTGTGAAAAAGGTGTGGAAGTGTGTAAGAGAACATTTTGATAATATTAGGCATTGGGTAAGTGGCTACGTATGGGTTATACTAGTCAAACGCGAAATATGCGTTGTAAGATGAGCGAGATATCCGAATAAGGTATAAAAGTCCTTGAAGTAGTTCTACACTTGCTACTTCATCGACTCTGGTATTCTACACACCTTGATATCTG
Organism: Brachyptera risi; assembly: GCA_964007535.1. NCBI lineage: Eukaryota > Metazoa > Arthropoda > Insecta > Plecoptera > Taeniopterygidae > Brachyptera > Brachyptera risi. Next base: position 27,750,789 of record OZ023335.1, on the reverse strand, counting down.
AATAAGCTATAAAAGTCGTTAAAGTAGTTCTACTCTTGCCACTTCATTGACTCTGGTATTCTACACACCTTGATGTATATAAAAAATACTTCATTGTTGGTCAACTCTTGAATCTAGAAATCAGTGAATCTCGACAACTTATAATTCTGTCAATTTTTATGATATATTTGATGAATATTATCAGTTATTTGATTTTTTTTTCTTCAAAACGGCTGATTGGAATTGCCAGTTCTAAGTTGGATGAGTTTGCGTGTACAAAAAAAGTTTCATGTTGATCAGTCAATCCTTGCGACCTGTGGAGTGCTTACAAAAAAAAAAAAAAAACAAAAAAAAAACACAGACAAAGCCCTATAAGAGTGGGAAGGAGACTTCGCTACGTTCATCTAATAATATATCACTCATCTTGAAACGCATGATGAACTTCCTGGTCATCATTAAATTAGCAGAATCATAACCTCGAAATGGAAGAGTCATTACTAAATACGATTTTTTCATTTAATTATAACATATTTATGTCATAAATAATCATAACATATGAGTGTCTCCAGTTTTTTACATAATACGATTTATAATTTAAATGGATGATGTCACAAGGGCGAACTAAAGTGATTTTGAAGGATTATTATTTCATCAAATATAGGTTATTATAAAAACAAGACATTTGATAACATTTTATTGCGTTTTATTCAGACTTTCTGTATGTAATTATGTAATTTGAATTGGTTGTTGATGAAGAGCATATTTTCCTGAAAATAATAGAAACAATAAGACTGACGATGAGTAGATGATGATTTTTTTTCATCCAATAAATGTACATTATTACTACATTTTTGACTCTTGAGTGTATATATATATATATATATATATATATATATATATATATATATATATATATATATATATATATATATATATATATATATATATATATATATATATATATATATATTATGCCCAATTTGTATAGTGATATTATTTTTTCGAATTTTCAAATTGGAATCTTCACCTTTTTCGAACGTCAATTACAACCACAACACTAATTGGTGCAACAGTTATTTGAATTTTTCACAGTTTACTGAAAGTTGACATTCAAAATTACTTGAATTTAATTCCATACACTTTTATTGATATGACGTATGTTTACAGATACCGATTTTTTTGGATCAACATTTCTACAACATTTCTACATTTATAACACTTTGCCATGTTTATCCATAAATCATATTCTTGACCCAACGAAATAAATTCCGATCTAAGCCTGTATACAATTTCATCGACGAGAGATGAAGGCTCGAACCACCCGAGCGCTAATGGTATAATATAACAGGGACGGTCGCTCGTAACCTTCATATCTCGTGGATACAAGATATGAAGGCTCGAACCACCCGAGCGCTAATGGTATAATATAACAGGGACGGTCGCTCGTAACCTTCATCTCTCTTGGATACAAGAAAAGAAATTTAATTATTCCGATCGATCAAACCTGTCCAACTTACACACACTTGATGTCACCTGAACACACTCATCACCCTTGCCAGCCTGGAATTAGCTAATCACGACATTCTCTTGAAAACAAGTGTATGATGTTTCTATTTGTAAGATAACACGCGAGTGATATTCAGCTGGTTTATTGCCCAATGAGATTAAACCAAAGTGGTTAGATATTTCATTTAACTGGAGGGGCGATTGGAACGTGTTTACGAAAAACAAGAACGTGCCAATGAAGTTAATTATCAAATAAGGTATAATAATATCATTGGCCACCTTGGCTCAACAATTTAACCGACTGATTAAGGCTCCATTAAACAGGAATTAAATGATATAATATTCAACATGCAAGAAAGATGATATCTTTTCGAAATGTAATAAGCAACAAAAAAATCCTTCAATTCTCATCTTTCTTCAATTTTTAATAACAATCGTTCACCCGAAAATTATTAAAGATTTATTTCCTTGTATCAGCATGAACTTGGCTCGGTTTTGCATATAAGCAATGCTACGTCACAAGGCCGGAGTCGCACTGACGAAACTTGGGGGCATTGACATCTGTTCTCAGTGATAATAGAGCCACTCAAAAGCACGTGTTTTAATGGAATCAACAGGTTGTGATTGATTCACAAAAATTGTTCATGATAATTCATGCATATAGTGTGAATTTTCCATAACGGTCTCAGGGTTTTTTTGTTTCGTTTTTTTTTCTCTTGTTTTTGTTTCGGATTATTATTTCTTAAGATTTGTCATTGAATTTCTTCACTTTTGATTACGCTACTTCGAAATATCGTGTATCATATTTGTGTTCGAATTCTGTAGAAAATTCAATTGATTTTCATTTCCTGATAGTTTTCTCTCTTTTCTATCCTTAGTAGCTTCAAAAATAAAATTCAGACTGTTAATTCTTGGGATATTTTCAACCAATGGCCTCCGAAACTACACAGTAGGCCTACCACGGTGTCTAATGGAACAAGTGCCTACCAAGTTTCATCAGAATTTCTGTCCATGTTTTATCTACAACATGTTTAGTTCAAAGTGGAAGATATCAACATTCGTGTGTTTATACTGAAAGACTTTTATCTGCGGCGAAAAATTATGGTCACAGACAGCGCAGTCCTGGTGTTGAAGATCATTAGTTTTAAATAATGAAAATGGGGGGGTAAGATCGCCCTTGTGGTGCCCCGTCCAAATGATCCTACCTTTCATCCACAGCCTTAATTGGGGCACAATGATTTTGTATCAAGTTTCGATGTTATTAAAAAAAAAAAAATGTTTTATCTATGAAGCGCAAACAAAAATCCAAAAATCCAAACTAAAATCAGATAACTTTTGACCCTGTGTTTATCTCGACCTTAATTCGAAACAGAGGATCAGTTTGGATATCAATGTTTTTTTCATCATCAAACCTGAGTTCATCAACATTTTTCGGATTGAAACTAATTAAATCCGCCCTCAATTTGTTGTGATGAGATCGCCCTTGTGGTGCCCGGTTCAAACGATCCTCAACTTCCAACCTTTCTCTTTATAGAGAAACAACGACTTTATGTCAAGTTCTCAATGTAGAGGAAAACAAAAAAAAAAATCCGATAAAATGGAATTTTTCTTTTACGCACATTTATGCGCGTATTTCATGAACCTATAGAAAGATCGCTCCAGTCTCTGAGATGTCCAGCCTCCTTGGAATCAAGGCTTGGTGACGTCACTATGACAGAATCAGATCGGTGCCGAATTTACGTCGAATATTCGCATCTAACTGGCATTGGCTTACAGGTCACGGCCTGTTAGATACGCGAATATAGCCCCATATATATATTATCTTGAAATATCCGAAGTAAATATTACAACATTCCATCAAAAAAACGATTTGGTATTTATAGAAACCATTTTTCAATTGGTCCTAGCGTTTAGTATTCAGTTTCGATGAATTTTCAATTTTGATGAATCCCAGTATCAACCTGAACGACTGAGGGAAACCACGAAAAAACCCCTGTCAGGATGGTCGACCATGGCGGGAATCGATCCCCGGTCTCCTGAATGACGGTTCAGTGCATCAACCACTCGGTCACACGTCCCGGTATATATATATATATATATATATATATATATATATATATATATATATATATATATATATATATATATATATATATATATATATATATATAGATAAATATATATATATATATATATATATATATATATATATATATATATATATATACATGCTGCGCAAACTGAACGCGTTCTCGTACACGGGAATGCCACACATATATATGACCATTGCGGTGCGTGACCGTGCTCAACAACCCTAATGAATACACGCACCAACAGAGATCGAACACGTGCCCCTCGGACAACCGGTACACAGCTAATGAACCACTACTCCTCCCCCCCCCCCTCCCCCCCCCACCGACCCACCATGACACGCAATCCCTCTCGAGGGTGGTTTCTGAAACTGTGCCAACAACCACTCGTGTGCTAATTGGTGTCGGTCGACCTTTGACCTCTGATTGATGACGTCATCGCACCTGACTGGGTTAATTGATACCAACACTCGAATATTCATTCAGGTGAATAATTGGATGATGGTATACTTGTATCCACGAGAGTGGAATGTCGTCTACCAACAGATCAGAAATTAATGTAATATTTTGAAAGCCGTGATTTTCTAAAGATATTATTGTTATTATTAGGCTTATCATCTATAATATTTCTCATTCATTTTTACTCACAGAAGGTTACATAATATCTGCACAGAGATCGAAATTTACCTAATAACTTTGAAATAACAAAAATCAGAAAAAAATTAGTTGATAATTTTTTTTTTTGAAAAATAATTTAACAAAAATGAAAAGTTGAGGATCAGCTAGATGAGCCAGGCATGAGGAAAACTCTCATGCTCGAACTTCTGGGATGAGGACAAACATCGAGATATTTGGGGTGTTGACTCGGTGTGGCTCAGTGGGAGAGCACCTGATCGGCAATCAGAAGGTCCTTGGTTCGAGTCTCGGTCGAGGCGTATCTTTTGTCACATGGCTATAACATCCCAAATATCTCCATATTGGTTCGTATACAAAAAGTTGATTTAATGATATATATATATATATATATATATATATCTATATATATATAAATATATATATATATTTATATATATATATATATATATATATATATATATATATATATATATATATATATATATATATATATATATGAATATATATATATATATATATAAATATATATATATATTATATATATATATATATATATATATATATATATATATATATATATATATATATATATATATATATATATATATATACATATATATATATATATATATATATATATATATATATATATATATATATATATATATATATATATATATATATATATATATATATATATATATATATATAAACACACAGCCACGAGTGGGAAGATCGGACGTAAGTGGATAATTTCATTGATCAACTTATTCACACCTATCGTTACCAACTCGGCGGAAATACACGCTAGAGTGATGTCATTGCATTATGCGAAAAAAAAAATCCGCCAATATAAATGACATGCGCAACAACCTTATACGATAACTTTGAAGAATTTTTTCCAAACATCTTAAAATGCAAATAAGTAACTATAATCCTTTATTGCTGGTATAATAATAACTCAACAGTGAGGGCACCGATCGACCGTCTCAATGCACTGATCAACAGTAACGATTAGGTGTGTTGAACATTCATATAACTACAGTTCAATTAAAATGTGTTAATTGTGAAGTTTATTATATTCTCCGATTGCAGTATTGTGATTGTTTAGATAAAGATCACAAATGATAAAATGTGGAAATAAATATTTTGAAAAAATGAATAATTTGTTTATTACGTAGAGATAGAAATGACGGATGTTCAATGATATTATACGACGAAGATAAAAATGATTGATTCGTAATTATTTATTCATATATTCTATTTTCAATAGTGTATGCAAATAATTATGTACCTTATTTTACGATGTAACACCGTTTAATAGACGCTGTACAATTTTTTTTTTTGGTGGAGTGTTTATATGCCAGGTTGAAGAATTTCAATTTATTTCTATGTTTCCATGTCTGAAAAATTCGCTTTCGCAGTATTTGAACAATGTTTATGATGATGTTTATTGTTAACGACCCCACCAACAGCTAGGTTGTTTGGGGGTACGAATGAGCAGGTGATAATGTAACTAAACACTGAGAAAATGAAGTGATGTTTGGAAATAATCATGCTTTATGCGGGACTTGGATCCAAGCTCAACGGTGACTTCAGTTTCTAAAGCGATGCCTTGCTTGACTGAGCTATGATAATAATAAATGATATCATAAAATGATAATAAAGAGAGAATGAACTATGTATAATTCATAATTATATTCTTATTCATTTTCTGATATTTTTAGGTTACTATGAATCAATTCAAATAAGTTCTTCCATCAGATTTCATGTATCCATTCATTGCCCCAATTAGATTGAATTAGATAAAATCAGATTAAATAAAAATTAGATTCATATAAGTTGATAAACATCAATGAAAATGGCGAATACGTTTCACATAAACTGGGCTTTATTATGAAACTCTCATGTTCTCTATACTACAAAAATACAGTACATATTACTTTTAAGATGTGAGACTTGTTTATATGAAATGTTGTGGAAAGCTATACATATAACTCGATTTTGAAACTATTGAATCAATAATTCATTCATCCGATTGATAGATCTATTATCAATCGTTCTACGTCATAATTTTCGTGAGCTTCTTTCTTTTTCTATGTCATTTCTTTGTAATTTCTTTGATATATATATATTTTTTTCAAACGATCAATCGAATTCTTGTACATATGTGAGATATGATTGTTTTTGCATTCTGTTCACAATTAAAAAACGAAGGTTACCGAGTGTACAGAATTTTGAACAAAAAATGTGTGATTTTTCAAAATCTTCAAATGGAAAATGAAAAATTCCTAGTATGCGAAAACCTAGATACATATTTTTGAATACCGAGCAAAAATATAGAATGTGTAATATATCAGAAGTTTGAGCTAGAGAGTTAGCGGTGTTCATGTGAATATGAGTTCGGCGGGCTAGTCTACGGGTTGCGCCTAGCACTTTATGCATGTTAAACTCGAGTCAGAAGCAAGTGTCTGAAGAGCGGCCTCTTAAGAGGCCGCAGGCGCTCTACATGGGCTCGTTGTTCGCTCGCTTCAGACTCGAGTTTAACATGTATCGTGTGCTAGGCGCAACCCATAGACTAGCCCGCCGAACTCATTTTCACGTAAACGCCGTTAATTCCCTTACTGACACTTTTGATACATTTCACAGTCTATTTTTTTTTTCGGTATTTAAAAATATGTATCTAGGTTTTCGTAAACTAGAAATTTTTTCATTTTCCATTTGAAGAATTTGAAAAATTACAAGTTTTTTGTTCAAAATTCTGTGAATCCGATAACGTCCGTTTTTCAATTATCAACAGAATGCAAAAACATTCATATTGATATCTAAAAAATTACGGCCGTGAGAGTTTGCGGCGTGAAATACGAGCGCCTACGGCCTCTTAACGCTCATCATTTCAACATCTCCCCTCTGCTCGCAGGATGGAGCTCAAGACGCTCATCTACACCCTGCTGGTCGTGATCAACACTAACCTCTCTGCCGGTAACAGCAACAACATCCTGCAGTTCCTCCTGAACAACATCACCCCCGAACAGTGGTACGGCACCAACGAGCTGGTGTACAGAGCGCTCGGCAGAGCGCGCCACATGACTAGAAATATCAACGTGCAAGCCAAGAACAGGGTAAGTCGAATAGACCTGTTTTCGGAAAGAAATGAGCCATCTTGCGGCGACCAGTCTTTGCACGCAGTTCCAGCCAAAGATAAACTAACGAAAGCGTGGTCATTAGAAGGACCCACATTTCCACATAGGAATACTTGTAGTTGTGATGGTGACCTTGAATAAGTTAACCAACCGCCAAGACCTCAGCAGGTTGAGATGAAAATCTCATGATCTCGGTCGAGAAATGTGATTCTTGGATAGTAGTGTACTCAATTTTTCACGGTTCAAGTCTTAGGATCATTTATATCTATGGAATCACCCTGGAGGAAACCTTTTTCCCCATGAAGTTTATTGTTTATTGTATACTAGGCAAACGCGTTATGTGTTTCCGCGTTGATGGATGAGCTGGAACATATCGCCTCATCTTTGGATTGGTTATTATATATATATATATATACACCTTGAGATCCAAACCATTACATCACTGCCATTTTATTTTCCATTATTAATTTATATGATAATGAGGAAGACTTTGTTTTAATCGTATACAATCAAGTGGTGACACTTGTTGCTTTGATTTAATAGGTATCTTAATAGCTTTGAATAATTAACACAAATTACATTGTATATTTTTTAACATCGGAACGGCTGATCCGATTTCAGTGAAAGTCAGGAATAATGTGTATCATTATCAGATTAAAATTCCCTGAGAATTTGAATCCTCTCAGATCGAATATTTTTCACGATTTTTCCTCTGGGTTATTCTAATGGAATTTTTGAAAACTTTGGAATGAGTTTTCTCAGAAGTGGTTGAACCGATCGCGCCTCAAAACTATACAGTATCGAATTTGAAGAGGATACTTGTGTGTGCCAAGTTTCAACTGATTTTGAATTTTCGTTTTACCTGTGGAGCGCGAACAAAAAAACAAACAAACAAACAAACAGGCATTTTTTTTCGGGTATGGCGAAATTGAGTCTTCGCTTCGCTCATCCAATGAAGGGACACGTCGTAATGTACAATAAACAAGCTATATATAGTGATATCATCCGATTCAAATCATAATAAAAGAATGCGTGGATTACGTCAACTATGTCTATATCCACTAGCACCAATGAAATACAAATCAGAATCTTCTTCCTTCACAGAAGCTACAGGTGCGCTATCCTGACTACATGCCGTTCCCCTGTGACGTCACTGACAGTCGCAGCCCCGTGCGACCAACCAGCGTGCACGCTTTACGACCCGGGGACATCGACGTCATAGGCGCCATGGGGGACAGCCTGACAGCGGCCTACGGCGCGGTGGCCATAGACGTGCTCAACGTGTTCTTGGCTAACCGCGGCGTGTCCTGGTCCGCAGGTGAGGAGGGGGAGGGGGAGGGGGAGGGAGATACGGGGGAGGGACAGTGTGACAGCAGCCTACGGCGCGGTGACCATAGACGTGCTCAAAGTCTTAATGGCTAATCGGGGCGTGTCTTAGTCGGCAGGTGAGGGGTGGGAGAGGGAAGAGGGAGGGATGAGGTGGAAGAAGGGGTGAAAGGGGGAGAGAGACGGGGGGGGGCAGCCTGACAGCAGCCTACGGAGTGGTGGCCATAGGCGTGCTAGACGTCTTCATGGCTAACCGGGGCGTGTCCTGGTCGGCAGGTGAGGGGGGGGGGGGGGACAGGGAAAGAGGGAGAGGGAGGGTGGGAGAATTATAGGTATAGGTATGCTGATGAAATCCAGTTTATCTGATGGAGGTAGATTCACTCAACCAATGTTTCAATTTGTCATCTTCATGGTAACTTATTTTTTTTTTTGGTAATTTGGTTCGCGGCATAGGCCTACAGGTCAGTCAAAAATCACCAATCAACTTGAAACTTTTCCTGCGTATTGGTGTTACACCAGAATAGATTGGGACTGGTTCTCCAAATAATTGGTGAAACGTTTTTTTCGGGAGAATCGGAAAGTTTGGAAAATCCCCATAAGAAAGACCCGAAGGGAAACTAATTACCAAAATGAGTACCAATATTTTTCGAAAGCTCTAATATTTTCACTGATATGAATACAAATATCATCCAGTTTTTCAGTGGTTTTCACAACAACCGAAGCTATTAGGAAATCCCAATTGACGACTCGAAATGGGCGTGGCTTTATCAGTCGGTCTTCCAAATCTACATCACTTCAAGTCATTGTAGAGACACCCCGATTGGATATTTTGATTTCACCTCAGTTCCAACAGCCCTGTCGATTGGATGTTATGATTTGTGACGTCAAGGGGGCGGAGACTGCGAGTCGTCAATTAATTGAACGTTTGAAGTAATCCAACGTCTGTAGATGTACTTTGAGCTAACAGAATATTTTTCCTTCATTATTTCTGCTATATTTCTATACTTCTAATCTCACCTCACAACGCATATCCTATTTTTTCTGGTTTTTTGATTACAAGTTAGTAAAACCGTCTCCTGATACATTTGTACTGTCCCGACAGGAGGTCAAAGCACTTGGCGTGAATTCTTGACGTTACCAAACATCTTAAAAGAGTTCAACCCGAACCTTGTCGGCTACTCGCTAGGCGACGCGCTGACGTGGCAAAAGAAGGCGCAGTTTAACGTGGCTGAAGGAGGCGCCATCAGCAGAGACATGCCCCATCAGGCTAAGATTATCGTCAAGAGGATGAAGTCGGACAAGAGGGTCGACTTCGACCAGGACTGGAAGGTTGGTAGCATTGATGATCCACCGGCACATGTGATTAATGCGCTCGCTCCATGTGATCCGGGAGGTGAGGGGCATATCGTTCTCGCTACCAGCCATCTTTACTGAGGTGCATAGTGGGTTCTCTCTGTAGTCTAGGCTAATGCTGGAATGGTTTCGACAATATAGGCCACGACCGCTTCTTTCCCACTAGCCTTCCCATTACCCAAGAAACCTTCATCTCATCATCCCATCATATCAATAATCATTCATCCGACGCCAATAGATCTTAGTTATCATTGTTATGAGTCGTGAAACCCAAAATATATCGAAAGTCATTTTTATGTTTTTTCTATGTTTTTTTTGTCGGTTCTCCACAGGTCAAACGGCTACAGCTATCAACTTCAAACATTTTTCACTATGGTTCCTCATCTAGCTTACATATCTATAGTTTTGTGGCATTATCGGGTGATAACTATTATTTTTATCTATTTTATAAATTTGAAAAATACCCATTAGAATAACACGACGTAAAAAAATTAAAACATTTTTATTTTCAAAAAAACTGAACTTTTGTGTGAAGTTGAATAACATCTTAATACACATTTCTGGAAATTCTCAGCTTGATCAGGTCAGCCATTTCGAAGAAAAAACATGAAATGTGCTAAATTGTTACCACTCGAAGCCGTTTTTACCCATTTATAACTAAAATGTTACCCAATTGGCGAATTTAGGTAAAAGTTTGGCAATGAAGTCGACATACTATTACTTCCCGCTCGTCTTACAACGCGTATATAGCGTTTTCCTAGTATTATCTTGAAGATACAAAAAATGCTTATGTTTTCCTGTTAGACAAGGTCTTTCATCATGTTCAGGAGACAGACAGGTAGACAGACACCTTGTTTGAGAGCGTACTGATACACGTGTTGTGAGTTTAGGTGATCACCCTGTTTATCGGGGGTAACGACCATTGCGGCTACATCTGCTACGATGAGGAACGACTGTTCTTGGAGTCACACAGGAGAGATATCATACAGTCTCTAGACACCTTGTACGAGAGCGTGCCCAGACTACTGGTGAATCTTGTACCTGGACCAAGTGAGTTGACAGAGGCCGCATGGAGTCTTATTGCTTCGATAAAATACCTAATAATTGGACGAGCCTCAGCGAGGATTCAATTTGACATACTGAAAAAATTTGGTGTTCGTTTTTTTTTTTTTTTCATGTTTCTTTGTCGGTTCTCCACAGGTCAAACGGCTACAGCTATAAACTTCAAACTTTTTTTCATTATGGTTCTTCATCTAACTTAGATCTGTAAAGTTTTGTGGCATTATCGGATGGTAACATTTTTTTTTATGAATTTAAGAAATTTAAAAAAGCTCATTAAAATGACACGGCGGAAAAAAAAGAAAATATTTTTATTTTCATAAAAGATGTAATTCCGCGTGAGGTTGATTCACATTTTGATACACATTTCTGAAATTTTTTGGCTTGATCGGGTGAGCCATTTCGAAGATAAACCATAAAATGTGCTAAATTGGTACCACTCGAAGCAGTTTTTACCCATTTCTAACATAAGTCACCCAATTGGCGAATGTAGGCAAAAGTTTGGCAAATAAGTCGACATACTAGTACTTTCCGCTCGTCTAAAAACGCGTATATAGCGTTTTCCTAGTACTAAGCAAATGCAGCATATGCGTTGTAAGATGAGCGAGATATCTGAATTTAAGGTATAAAAGTCGTTTAAGTAGTTCTACCTCAGCAACTTTATCGACTCTGGTATTCTACACACCTTGATGCATATAAAAGATACTTCATTGTTGGGCAAATATTGAATCTAGAAAGCAGTGAATTTTGGCAACATAATTCTGCTATTATTTCTATCTATTTCATGAATATACAAACAGTAGATTGATTTTTTTCCTTCAAAACGTCTGGTTCGAATTGTATACAAAATGGTGATCATGTGTATCATTCATGTGTAAGCATTCGGAGATTTTTTTCTCTTGTAGAGAATTGATTTTTCCATTTTTTTTTTTGCTCAGCCTAATCTTATGGAGTTTTTAG
>OZ023335.1:27696237-27736237 GCA_964007535.1 Brachyptera risi | reverse complement strand
TGTATCATAATACAAAATAGAAAGAAAAAGAAGAAAATGAGTGTTAGACCTAAACTGTTATAATTAGGCCTCTCACTCAACTAATTATAGGATATTGGAGCAGTCACTCTAGTTGGAAGTGGCGGTACGAAAATACTTGACAAATCATATAACATAGACACGAGTGGAACTTAATTAGACGAGCTTTAGCGAGGATTCAATTTGACATACTAAAAAAAATTGTTGTTCGTTTTTATGTTTTTTGTTTTTTGTTTCATGTTTTTTTTGTCGGTTCTCCACCGGTCAAACGGCTACATCTATCAACTTCAAACTTTTTTGGTTATGGTTTCTCATCTATCTTAGATCTGTATAGTTTTGTGGCATTAGCGGGTGGTAACTTTCATTTTTATGAATTTTAGAAATATCAAAAATACCCGCTAGAATAACACGACGGAATTTTTTTTTTTTAAATTTAATTTTCAAAAAAATTGAAATTCTGTGTGAAGTTGAATAACATCTTGGTACACATTTCTGGAAATTCTCACCTTGATCGGGTCAGTCATTTTGAAGAAAAAACATGAAATGTACTAAATTGGTACCACTCGAAGCAGTTTTTACCCATTTATAACTCAAATGTTACCCAATTGGCGAATGTGGGCAAAAGTTTGGCAATGAAGTCGACACACTATTACTTTTCGCTCGTCTAACAACGCGTATATGTGTTATATGCGTATATGTGACATAAGTGGAACTTAATATATATGTAAACTATACATGTACAAATATTACACACTCAAGTTATCATTATTATTCGAAAATTCGTCCAATTTCATCCAATCTTGAGCTCGATCATTGAGTGGGATGATGATGTAAATAAGCTGATCAAATTTCGCGGAAAATATATTCCCTTTCACTCGTGGAACGCGGAAAACAAGACATTCCATTTCTCCAACTTGGATGGAATTAGGTTTCGCTCATCCGAGATGTTTATCAATTCTTTGTTGTTCCAGCCGCCAACGCCCTCTGGAACAACATGCTGGAACCTGTCGGCCAGAAGGCCCGTGACTGGTCCTGGAATCTGATGGACACTTTCCATTGTCCGACGCCGGACCGTCCGTACATCTTTACTCATGCCAACAGCTGATCTGTTACGTCATCAACAGCTGATCTCTGACGTCAGCAACAGATGATCTGTTACGTCAGCAACAAGCCAACAGCTGATCTCTGACGTTAGCAACAGCTGATCTGTTACGTCATCAACAAACCAACAGCTGATCTCTTACGTCAGCAACAGCTGATCTGTTACGTCATCAACAAGCAGGCAGCTGATCTCTCACGTCAGTAACAGCTGATCTGTTACATCATCAACAAGCAGGCAGCTGATCTCTGACGTCAGCAACAGCTGATCTGTTACATCATCAACAAGCCGGCAGCTGATCTCTCACGTCATCAACAGCTGATCTGTTACGTCATCAACAGCTGATCTCTGACGTCAGCAACAGCTGATCTGTTACGTCATCAACAACAGTATGATGACATCATCGGGTCACACACACACACACGCACACACACTGCTGACTTGTCAATTGAAACTTTGACAACAGTGTTGTGATTGAACAACGAATCTAAATGAGATTATTGATAACTTATTTGAAAAACTATCCAGATGAAATATAAAGACAAAAAATGACTTATGAATAAAGTTTCATTATCAGGAGATTAACAATCATCAGATGATTAGACGAGCTTTAGCGAGGATTCAATTTGACATACTGAAAAAAAATTGGTGTTCGTTCTTATGTTTTTTTTGTTTTTTTGTTTGCTTTTTTTATGTTTTTTTGTCGGTTCTCCACAGGTCAAACGGCTTCAGCTATCAACTTCAAACTTTTTTACATTATGGTTCCTCATCTAACTCAGATCTGTATAGTTTTGTGGCATTATCGGGTGGAAACTTTTATTTTTTATGAATTTTAGAAATTTCAAAAATACCCGCTAGAATAGCACGGCGGAAAAAAAATTGAAAATTTTCTATTTTCAAAAAATTGAAATTTTGTGTGAAGTTGAATAACATCTTGATACACATTTATGGAAATTCTCAGCTTGATCGGGTCTGCCAATTCGAAGAAAAAACATGGAATGTGCTAAATTGGTACCACTCGAAGCAGTTTTTACCCATTTATAACTAAAATGTCACCCAAATGGCGAATTTAGGCAAACATTTGGCAACGAGGTCGACATACTATTACTTTCCGCTCGTCTAACAACGCGTATATAGCGTTTTCCTAGTATTGGGACGGAATAAACCGTGCCGCCGTGAATTAGGCTTTTCATTCCAGACTTGTGGAGTGATATTCGACTTATTCGATATTGTTTGATCACTTATGTCTTCTTATGACATGAAGACTCTTTATATTTTCCAAGTTGATGAATATAGATGAATAATTTACAACCAGTATTAATATAAGTTAATTCAAGAGTTTATTACAAAGGATTGATATCCGTGCTATGGAATAAATATATTATTAAAATGGATTTTTTGTCATTACTGACCTCATTATTACCATCACTATTATTATTATAAATTATGGCTTATGTCTTCAAATTGGAAGTTTTCAAAAATTGTTTTTCGCTGTACAATGTTGAAGTAAATTAAAATGTGTAATTTTTGTTTTATTTTTTATTTTTTTACGTCTCCTTATTTCTGGGTGTTAAAATTTAAAGTCGATTTTGTTTGTTTTCTCCCAAATTAATTATTATATCTACGTATGTATATATTGTTTTCTGCTTTTATTAAATAATTACATATCTGTGCTCAATGAGTCATGAGAATAATGTATGTGTTTATTATATGGTATTTTTCTGCTGACTAGCTGCTTCTGTAGCTCATCGGATACCAGTGTATTTCTAAGATTACTATTTCTTGTGTGAATGAAAAAAAAAATTTTTATTCATTTTGATACACAATACATTGTACATGTTTTAAAATTAGTGTGGTGTATCGCTGGTGGTAAGAATAGAGCAAGTCCCGTAACAAAATGTGCCTTACCACCAGCCTAAACTAAAATAATGACCTATACCATAACAGAATTAACATACTGAAATAATAAAATATAAA
The DNA here is from genome assembly GCA_964007535.1 of Brachyptera risi. Taxonomy (NCBI): domain Eukaryota; kingdom Metazoa; phylum Arthropoda; class Insecta; order Plecoptera; family Taeniopterygidae; genus Brachyptera; species Brachyptera risi. The sequence goes on along the minus strand of OZ023335.1, from coordinate 27,733,143 downwards.
TTCAAGACATTAAGAATTGAAATAAAACAACATATTGAAATAATAAAATGAGAGAAAAAAAACATATAAATACTATTAAAAAAAATAACCAGACCAATGATATTACCCGTGATTTAAATTATATTTTGAACCATAAGTATGAAAGCGGGTGGAATGATCACGCTGTCGGTGACAACCGATAAAAAAAAAAGTGTAAAAAAATTCACAAAAATTATTGTCAAGTATGTTGGTACCACTATACACGTGTTTCTCGTTTCCTTGACAACAGGACACTGTCACGTGACTCTTGGAATACGTACGAACCCTCAAGGACATCACACCTGACATCATCCGATTAACCTTTGACCTTGATCCAATCAGCGGGATCAATTGATCAATCAAATCAGTTTCATTCACGTAATAAACCTTGGCTGTTTATCGCTGTTTTATTTCAGCCACGACCATCACTCAGGTGAGGAGGGATATGCAGCTTCAACTTCTATTATTGGCGTGTTACATGACTTGAATGTCATTATTTGTGTTGGGGGGGGGGGGGGGGGGAGACGGGGGGGGAGAAGATCCGAGGTGTTAAAAACTTCTGAAATTCAGTGTACTCTCGTTCAATTCAATTCAATTTAATTCAATTCAATTCAATTCAATTCAATTCAATTCAATGCTTTATTTGCCAAGTTGATTTTTAAATTCTGAAAATAGGTAATGATAAAATATATGGTAAGTTGAAAATGAGCATAAAAATAAATATATATTATAGATTGAAACTGAACTATATGTATGATATGTATGATATGTATGATATGTATGATATGTATGAGATATATATGATATATGTATGAGATATGTATGATATGTATGAGATATGTATGATATGTATGATATGTATGATATGTATGATATGTATGATATGTATGAGATATTTATGATATGTATGATATGTATGATATGTATGATATGTATGATATGTATGATATGTATGATATATGTATGATATGTATGATATGTATGATATGTATGATATGTATGATATGTATGATATGTATGATATGTATGCTATGTATGATATGTATGATATGTATGATATGTATGAGATATGTATGATATGTATGATATGTATGATATGTATGAGATATGTATGATATGTATGAGATATGTATGATATGTATGATATATGTATGAGATATGTATGAGATATGTATGATATGTTTGATATGTATGATATGTATGATATGTATGATATGTATGATATGTATGATATGTATGATATGTATGATATATGTATGAGATATGTATGATATGTATGATATATGTATGATATGTATGATATGTATGAGATAAGTATGAAATAGATGAGATGTATATGTATATGTTTTGAAGTCATCTTGAAATCCCGTAAAATCTCACTGAAATCCCTTGAAAACTGGAATCAGGTGTACACCAAATTTAATAGTTGTTCACCCCTCGGGAAGATCGCCCCAGGGTTCGACCCGTCAGAACGATCCTACCTCAAGTGTCAAGATGTCATAAACCTTGATTATGTATTCACCTGAAAGTGTGTGATTGGCTACTCTAGGCTGCTTTTCCTCTTTGGTCTTTCAATATTTGTACTATCACATTTTCTATAAAGAACAACTTTTCACGGTCGACTATCACGATTTTAATGAATATTGTTGGAACTTTGACTTTGTGTTACGTTTCACAAATATGCTGACAGAAATGTAAATTACAATATTTCACGATAAAATGTATTGTTATTTATATCATATCCTATTTATTTTATTCCATCTTTCATCCTTAGCCTTAATTGGGGAACAATGATTTTGTATAAAGTTTCGATGTTATTAAAAAAAAAGAAGTTATTTGTGCACAATTTCGGATATATTGGAAAATTCCTCGATATGTCTAATGGAATATGAAAATTAGATTTTGATATGAAATTTGATTGATCTTTTTTTTTAATAACATCCAAACTTGATACAGAATCATTATTCCCCGATTAAGGCCATGGATGAGAAGTAGGATCGTTGGGACGGGGTACCACAAGGACGATCTTTTATTTTTATTTTTTAATAAAATCGAAACTTGATACAAAATCATTGTTCCCCAATAAGGGCTTCAATTAAGGACGATCTTAAGACCCATTTTAATTATTCGGAACCAATGAACTTCAACACCAGGACTGCGCTGTCTGTGACCATAATTTTCTGATTGAATAAACCAAAGTATTGCATATGAACAATAATCTCATTTCCAACTGTTGAAGCATATTGTTCTCCATTTCAATATTTGTACAAAAAATTTATATAAAGAACAAGTACCAGCACATGTAGCTGAGTGGTTAGCGCACTTGCTTCGTGTGATCCGGGAGGTGAAGGGACATCGGATCCGGTTCGATCCCCGCCACCGTCCATCTTCACAGGGTTTTTTCGTGGTTTCCCTCTGTAGTCTAGGCTAATATGCCGGGATGGTTCCCACAATATAGGCCACGACCGCTTCCTTCCCACTATCCTTCCCATTACCAATAAAAACCTTCATCTCATCATCCCATTAATCATTCATCCGACGCCAATAGATCTCAGTCATCATTACAGTGCGTCGTTAAATTCAATATAAAAAAAAGAAAAAAAAAGAACAAGTTCATACGGTCAAAGAGGCTAGATCTCCATGACGATTTCAGGGCAGAAATCAAATTTCTAAATTACCGACTCGTTATTGTCGTACCAAAAAAAACACTTTATGGATAATTCAACATTTAAATGATGAATATGAGAGAAAGTAACTCAAAGAAACGTAAAAAATATAATCATATAGTCATTCTCTCCCAACATTATGACTCACTCATCCCTGCACAGGAGTGACTATCGAAGGCTCCATCTCATCACAAAACTGTTACCGATATTAAATATATAATAACATTGACCCTTGACCCTTACATGTGACGTTCAACCGTCACAAACAATATGCTAATCTCACCCAAATCATCAAGGACCGGTAGTACCAATCAAGTCCAGTCAGCTTATATCTGAGGGTCACTAACAATAACATGGGTTACCATGGTGATAATAACTCTGAAGTTTAGTAATTCGGGGTTGATTGTGATTTAAATGGAGTCAAATAGGAGATAAGTTTTACAGGTGGGATTTCCAGTGATGTGGAAGCTTTAATTGACAGTTTGTTGTTGTTAATCAGCACTCAAAATGAGGCGAATGCATGTATTTGTATTTGTATTTGTATTTGTATTTGTAATTGTATTTGTATTTGTATTTTGTATTTGTATTCACGGTTTTATGGAAGCATGATTACATGTATAGACCGTCAGAATTGAAAATAATTAGTCTACAAATAGTGTTGAAATGCAATGTAACGAGACAAATAAAAGGAATGGTAATGAACAAAAACTGTTGTGAAATATAAATATATATATATGTATATATATATATATATATATATATATATATATATATATATATATATATATATGCATATGTATATATATATATATATATATATATATATATATATATATATATATATATATATATATATATATTTATATATATATATATATATATATATATATATATATATATATATATATATATATATATATATATATATATGCATATGTATATATATATATATATATATATATATATATATATATATATATATATATATATATATATATATATATATACATATACGTATATGTATATATATATATATATATATATTCATCAACCAAGCTTATAACAAAAACCTCAGATGTTTGATCGAGGAGGGAGGGAACAATGAATGATGGAGGAGGGGGAGGGGGGGGAGGGGGGGGATGGAGACTATGACGTAGGACCATTACCTGTCAATATGTAAAACAGAATCGCCTGCTATTAGATTCAAGCTTGCAGATATTTATATAAGAGGACGAGGGCGATGGTATGGAGTCTTGTCTGTGTGCTACTGAAGGGTGACTCGTGTCTAGAGGGTGATAAGTGATTTAAGGGTGGGTCTAGTGGTTTAAGTCGACCATGAATTGGAATACCAAATTATTGAGGTGAGTATTTATTTCTATATTTCCATTCAACAGACGGAAAGATGTGAAATACTCGCGCACTGAACACTTATTCTCGAGATTATGAGATTATGAGATGAGATTATTTAGGTGGAATTCTGGTAATCTCACTGAAAATGCTATGAAAATAGATCTCAGTCATCATTACAGTGCGTCGTTAAAACTCAATAAAAAAAAAAGAAAAAAAAGAACAAGTTCCTACGGTCGAAGAGGCTATAGATCTCTATGACGATTTTAGGGCACAAATCAAATTTCCAAATGAAATCTCATCTCATAATCTCATAATCTCATAATCTCATAATCTCATAATCTCATAATCTCATAATCTCATAATCTCATAATCTCATAATCTCATAATCTCATAATCTCATAATCTCATAATCTCATAATCTCATAATCTCATAATTTCATAATCTCATAATCTCATAATCTCATAATCTCATCTTATAATCTCATAATCTCATAATCTCATAATCTCATAATCTCATAATCTCATAATCTCATAATCTCATAATCTCATCTTATAATCTCATAATCTCATAATCTCATAATCTCATAATCTCATAATCTCATCTTATAATCTCATAATCTCATAATCTCATAATCTCATAATCTCATAATCTCATAATCTCATCTTATAATCTCATAATCTCATAATCTCATCTCATAATCTCATAATCTCGAGAATAAGGGTCCAGATGGTAAGAGATGGGAAGAAAAAGGTCGTTCGGAACCTTGTTTTTTCATGGATAAGGTACAGTAATACATTCAATCAAGGCTGAGGCGATTGGTCGACTAGTCTAGCGGTGACGAACCTAATCACCGTGGCGGGAATCGAACCCCGGTCTCCCGAATGACGGTTCAGTGTGTTAACCACTCGGCCACGCGTCTCGGTCGCTCCCTTGTTTTCAACGAGTTTTGAGAATTTCCGTGTAATTTGGTTTCTAATTGGGAGTGAAAGTGACCAATGGGAAGGTCAAGATTTGCGATATCATAATTCAGTTACCAACCCGTGCCACCTTATAATGAAGTAGCAATATGAAGAGCATATATTGCTGTGGTTCTATTGTTAGTATCGCTGCTTCACATCCTCGAGGTCCATTGGCTTCCAACGCAGTAACTTTTTTTCACAAAATGGCTATTAAATGTTGTCCCAAACGTGGGGTTATGGAGGAAATATTCATTTTCCATGTACTTTAACCTCATCTTGCAATAATTTATGTGATTTCATTTCTCCTATAAATCCTTTCCCACACTCAAGCATTTGCTTATTATATGTGGGTTTTATTATTTTCAATATTTTTTTTCAGGTTCATTGATTAATTCATAATTAATAAATCGCACTCAATTTCTATGTACATTCGTTTTCGTTTTCGTCCATTATATCTTTCTGCGTACCAACTTATCGTGTATCATTAATATTCATGTTCATGATTGAAATTAGGTTGTTCTCAATTTATATTTATATTGTATTGAAAATAATGATAATTAATACATAAATAAAGTAAATGAATGAAGTTTCAATTCGACCATATGAAGAGGCCGCAGACACTCGTATTTCACGCCGCAAACTCTCACGGCCGTAATTTTTGAGATATCAATATGATTGATTTTGCATTCTGTTAATAATTGAAAAACGGAGGTTATCGTATTCACAGAATTTCGAACAAAAAATTTGTAATTTTTCAAATTCTTCAAATGGAAAATGAAGAAATTTCTAGCTTACGAAAACCTAGATACATATTTTTGAATACCGAAAAAAAATATAGACTGTGAAATATATCAAAAGTGTGAGCTGGACCCCTATTCCTGAGATAAATGAGATGTGAAAAAAATAAAAGTGAGTGAGAAAACGATTATCTCACTCACTTTTATTTTTTTCACATCTCATTTATCTCAGGAATAGGGGTCCTGGAGAATTAACGGCGTTTACGTGAATATGAGTTCGGCGGGCTAGTCTATGGGTTGCGCCTAGCACACGATGCATGTTGGGCTCGAGTCTGAATCCCCAACAAAAAATTGTGATTTCTGACCATTGCCTTCAATCCATTTGGAAACCGATCTGCACAAAAATTCGCGCCAAAAATCCAGTCCACCCCTGAATCCACAGTAATAGACCATTTCCATTATTCAATGTGCAGGCGCGTCACGCCTCCTAGCAGCCGAGATCGCTGGTATTGCATTCTGGGAGTTTCAGTACTGTTCGAGAAGTCAGTCCGCTTATTCACAGGGTTTAGGCAAAACATTAAGATATATAACTTGCATTATCTCTCATCTTACTCACTCTGACAGTGTGTAAATCTCTCAGTATATAGTAAACATATGAATGATGAAACTACTATCATAATATAACTTAATAGGTTCACTGTAACGCACAATAATATAAATCAAACGTGCTAAATAGCATTGACAGCATAGGACTTTCAAACTCGGTTAATATCATCCCGTTCTAGTTCAAACGATCGCCGCTAGATGACTCATTCATTTCGGAAATGGTCTATTGTCCATAAACGATCCAACCCACTATTCCAGCTGGCTGGTGTCCTGGTCCGTGCTGCTGCTCATGTCGCCCCCGTACGTCGGCTGCGGGAATCCAGTGGCGTCCGGCCTGACAGACTGGATACTGAAGATGTCGCCGAAGCAGTACAAGGACATGAATGAGATGATCTACTCGGTGGTGGATGGAGCTAAAGCCATCACGCGCAACTTTAACGGTCATGCTCTAGAAGAAGTAGGTACTCTTGATATCAGATTAACTAGGAAAACGCCATATATGCGTTGTTAGACGAGCGGATAGTAATAGTATGTCGACTTCATTGCCAAACTATTTCCTAAATTGGCCAATTGGGTGACATTTGAGTTATAAATGGGTGAAAACTGCTTCGAGTGGTACCAATTTAGCACATTTCATGTTTTTTCTTAAAAATGGCTGACCCAATCAAGCTGAGAGTTTCCAGAAATGTGTATCAAGATGTAATTCAACTTCACACAAAATTTCAATTTTTTGAAAATAACATTTTTCAATTTTTTTTCCGCCGTGTTATTCTAATGGGTATTTTTGAAATTTCCAAGATTCATAAGAAAACAAGTTATCATGCGATATTGCCACAAAACTATACAGATCTGAGTTAGATAAGGAAGCATAATGAAAAAAAGTTTGAAATTGATAGCTGTAGCCGTTTGACCTGTGGAGAACCGACAAATGAACATAAAAAGCAAAAAAAAAAAAAAACATAGAAACGAACACCATTTTTCTTTAGTATGTCAAATACTCAAAAAAAGCTCGTCTAATAATATTTTCTCTCTTTTTCATTGGGAATTAGAAACAGTTTATAGATTCTGTACAAAACTCCACTCAGCTGCTTTCGTAACTTGTTAGCAGAAATTATGATAATGAATTTTTTTTGCAAGGTTTTTTTTATTATCAAAAAAACTTATATATAAAAATACTATATACCCGCAAAGTTGAAAACGTCACTATATATAACGAATCTATACGTTACTAGTATTTCATATCCATATTCATGTACAGTTTATCATTATCATTAAATCATATTTTTTCATTACTGAACAAAGTGTATGTGTTACGTATTCATGAGAGACAGCAAGTAAGTACTCTGCTGATATTTTTAAATTGATGTATTTTCCATGACTTGCCATATATTGTTCACATAATTCTATACAATGATCAATTAGGACTAATGAATCAATGTAATGAAATGAATTATGGAATTATGAAGTGATGATAAGTGAAAGGACGTTTACGAAAACCCATGCCTTATACGGGACTCGAACCCACACTCAACGGTGAATTCAATTTCTGAAGCGGTGCCTCAGCTGACCGAGCTACCGAAGGCGGCCTGAATCAGTTTTACTCTACATAAAAATCATGATGTTTTCGACAGATCAACTAGGTACAGTCCTGAAGAATATAACAGTGTGCTCGAAATTGCATTGCAAATATTTATACTTGTATTCATGGTTTAGCAAGATGGAGACCAAACACATCACTCTTCTACTTGAATAGCTGGGGGCGCCTGAATAGCGTATACTGGAATAAGGATACTATGAAGAGTGTACACGATCTTGGAGTAACTATTCGAGGAAAGACACATCCTCTTTTCAGCCCGGTCCATGTTTACTCTTCGTAGTTTCCGCATTCTAGTAAGCTCTCTCCAGGCGCCCTCCAATAACTGTAGTATTTTCTGAGACGTCAGGACGGAATTGATTATTTGAAACGTAACTGCGAGTTGCAAAATCGTCCAAGTGCTCAAAGTTGTGGAGAAGTGATGGAATTTCTGGAGATTCACCAGTTATTTAGTTGATTGTCGACAACTCTCTGGCTTTTCTATCCGTGAATACGAGTATAGATCATTCAAAACCGGTCGATTCGATTAGAACACGTACTTGCAGAGGATTTGATTCCATTTATATACAAAGACTGTCACAGCCCCTAAGATCAAACGAACAGACTCTTCTGCCTTATGACGTAACGTGACTTGATATGCAATTTAATGCAAAACCAATCCATGTCCATGTTTCTCGAGCAATTAGTTCTCATTGAGAATCAAAATCAGAAACGGATTCACTAGATTTCAATTTTCGATTTTCAAATAGAATTGACGACCCGGAATAGGCGTGACTTCACCAGTCAGCCAGTTGGGTCTATATCATTTGTGTTCATTTGAAGATACTCCGATTGGATATTTGAATTTCATCACAGTTCTAACAGCCCTGTTGATTGGAAGATATGATTTGTGACGTCAAGGAAGTGGATACTGTATTCGTAAATTGTAACGATATTCCATGCATGTCAGCCTCCTTCAAATTAAAAATATATTTATTGGTTGAGAAAATTGTATAAGATACAATCCCGAATCACCTTCAGGTAGCCAAACATTCCACATTCAATCTCAAAAGTCCTCAATAAATTACCACAAATTTCCTAATTTCCTATTACAGAAACTTCAACCCCATTATCCCGACACAATGCCGTTTCCCTGTGACGTCAGCCACGGCCGAAGTCGTGTTCGACCAATCAGCGTGCACGCTCTACGACCCGGGGACATCGACGTCATAGGCGCAATGGGAGACAGCATCACAGCGGGGTACGGCGCGATCGGCTTCGATATGAGTCACATATATATCGGTAACAGAGGTTACTCCTTTACTGGCGGTAAGCATACATAACAGCATCAAGAGGTGCTTAAGATTGGATCATTGCACTATCATCCTACGTTATAACATACCTGAATTATATTGAAAAAGAATCTATGTATTCTTTGGGGCCAAGCTTGGATGAAGCTTTGTTTACGAACCCAAATAGTTGCCATATGTTCAATACTAGCCTTCCTCTTCACTCATTTCAATCGTTTTGAATTAATTGGTGACACTTGTTGCTATAGATTTAATTGGTTTCCGTAATAGCCTAAATTGATGGGAAAATGCTTTATAAATGCGTTTTCTTCGTTATTTCTCATCCGATTAATGCGAAAAATCTCTCAAAATGTGCTTAATAGTTTCCTTTATATTCGACGAAAATTTGAGAGGTCTTGAAAAATTTTGATTTTTCAAGTATTTTCCTCCGGGTTATTCTAATGGGGATTTTTGAAATTTCTAAAATTCATAAAAAAAAAGTTACCACCCGATAATGCCACAAAACTATACAGATCTAAGTTAGATGAGGAACCATGACGAAAAAAAGTTTGAAGTTGATAGCTATAGCCATTTGACCTGTGGAGAATCGACAAAAAAACATAAAAAAAAAAAAAAAAAAACATAAAAACGAACACCAATTTTTTTCAGTATGTCAAATTGAATCCTCGCTAAAGCTCGTCTAATAATATGATCAAAACTTATGTGGGAGTTGAAGAAAGTCATCGACTTTTGAATTAAGGCAATGGCTTGTAGGTTTAGTTCATTCAAAAAATGATTGGACGGCAGAAATCCGAGGTAGCCATGATCCCATTGATCCCATTGAAGTCCCATTGATCGATTATGTCACAGTTGTAAAGCGTGATTCTGTAGGTTAAAATGTTCCCTCAGGAGAGCGTCACATGGAAGAATTATTATACAACGGTAGCCTTCTGAATCGATATGTTGTGAATTGGTCGAAGGAAACTGATGAAAATCTTCCAGACAGCGTATGATCAGATTCGATCAATTTCTGCGTGGAAATATATAATAATTGTATAACATTGGATGAAGACATTTTTAACAATTTTCAACTGTAGCATGCTTTTAAAACCTGACTGTGAATGTATTGTTTGTATTGATATTATTGATTTTATGAGATGTTATTCTGTGGATGGTGTGGAACAACTACACTATGACACGTCTGAGCGAGAAAACGCAACGGTGGTATATATAATATACTGTATATATTACCACACTGTGACTAAAAATCAAAAGTATAAGAAGCGTTGAGAAAAAACTCATAAAATCAAGTATGTGTTTGAATGATGGGATATTATATTGTTATTATTCATAGTGCAATGTGAACAGAAGCAATTGAACATTCAAGAAGAAAAAAATCATTCAACAATCTCCATGATCCCCTTCGACCGAATATTATAAATGTTTTTTTGTTCAATGAAAGACTGTGTCGTCAGCATAAACAAGTGGGATTTTTATTTTCATTATCGACTTCAAAAATTTGACAGGCGGTGAATTTTCCTCAATTGAGTTCGGAAGAGGCACCACAAGGGTCAAATAAACTGATTTGTATCAATTAAAATCATCTAATTGTTCAGTAAACATTAATAAATGGACCATCCATATTGAGTGGAGGTAAGATTCATCAATCGTTTCATCCATTTTTGTATTTCTTCGATGATTCTTTGTATAATTTCCTTCGGAATCTTTGTCACATATCCAACTTTTTAACTTCCAGGTGGCGTAGAAACCTGGCGTACTGCCTTGACACTCCCGAACATCCTGAAGGCCTACAACCCACGTCTTGTGGGATTCTCGACGGGCACAGGACTGTCCTGGAGCAGACAGGCACAGTTCAACACAGGGGAAGGATTTGCACTGAGTGATGATATGCCCCATCAGGCGACATTGCTGATGAAGAGGATGAAGAGTGACCCACGGGTCAACTTTGAGGAAGACTGGAAGGTAAGAGATATCCTTCCATTCAGGAAGGAAAGAAAGAAAGGAAGGTGAGAAGAAAGTCGTTGATATCCTGATTTAAAAATCTTCTTTAATAACATTGAAACTTGATACAGAATCATTGTTTCCCAATTTTGAACGACTTTTATGATTTGAGCACTTGTTGCAGAAATCAATGCAAATGTATCGTATTCATCATGAACTCACTACTAACTAGATTATTTTGGAGTAAATCAGTTAGTAATACGTCGATGACGTCTTTTGAAAAGCCCTATTCCATAAACGGAATTGGAGCCCACGTTTGACTTTATTTCAGTTACTAACAATAATAATAATAATAATAAGTCTTCATCCATTTTTGAGTATTCAACAAAAGAAACACAGAAATAAAAATTTACATATAAAAATTGAAAATAAGATGATTATTTAACAGAAATGAAATGGCGAGGTTCAGATACATGAGTTTCTGCTCTTCCACCTAACCTTATGAGTATAATGGCTAAAATGCAAATAATGATGTTATGAAAAGAACTATAAATTTACAGATGGAAAAGGAAAAAAAAGAGAAGGAAGAGCTGACAGATTGGAACTAAATTAAACATGATTTTTTGAAACTATGTCTGAATTTTGCTTCACTAATAGTTGTTTTTTGTATGATAAAATGAGCTTAAGATGACTGAGTCGAAGGGTAGCTACCACTCTCACTCTCTCTCTCTCTCTCTCTCTCTCTCTTCCTAATCACTCACTCACTCTCTCTTGTCCAGATCGTCTCGATATTTATTGGCAATAACGACATCTGCTCGTTCATGTGCTTCCAAGACGGCAACACGTTCGTAAAGAACCACCTCAAGCACATGCTGCAGACCTTGGACTTCATGCGAGACAACATCCCACGCCTATTGGTCAACATCATTCCGGTAGATGGTGAGTCGCAGTCGAATCATTAGGATAATTTATTTATTTATTGAATCCAAAGATTTGCACATTGCACAAATATAGGAAGTATAAAAACTAACAAATAGATATAAAAATGAGTAGATAATAGAAGAGATTTGAAAATACCCAATGATATATATATATATATATATATATATATATATATATATATATATATATATATATATATATATATATATATATACATATGTATATATATATATATATATATATATATATATATATATATATATATATATATATATATATATATGTATATATATATATATATATATATATATATATATATATATATATATATATATATATATATATATATATAAAATGGTACAAGGATAGTCTAATGTGATTTTGAAGTTAGGAATTCGTTGAGGTCATAGAAGGGGTTCTGGAGTAGGAAATATTCAAGTTTGTATTTGGAGTTTGAGAATTTCACTATGAAATTCCAGCATATATGCGATATTGTCCATATTTTTCATCCTGACATGGTTTTTCGTGGTTTCCCACAGTCCTAGAAGCAAATGCTTGGATGAAGTACTAATTGGCTACGACCTTTAATCAGTAGAGTGATAGGCCTGATTATATCATTATAGGCATAACCTTTAATTTGTTGTCCATTTTTTTTTTTTTGATAACATCGAAACTTGATACAAAATTATTGTTCCCCAATTAAGGCTGTGAATGAAAGATAGGATCGTTTGGACGGGGCAATAATTTTTAGCCGTAGATAAAAGTCTTTCAGTATAAATACACGAATGTTGATATCTTCCACTTTTAACCAAGTCTCTTGTGTTTGTTTGTCTAAGTCCATTTTTTTGACCCAGAAAAATTTTGTTGTCCATTTTGTAGAATGATGAAATTTACATCTGCTGTTAATGAAAATAAGTGATCATTGCCCGAGAGACTTAGTTCAAAATAGAAGATATCAACATTCGTGTGTTTTGTTCACTCCTAATACCAATGCTGTAAATGTTCAGATATATATCAATGAAACGGTCATAATGTGTTCCGGACTTTCAGAAACTGAAATACTTTCATCCAAGGCGGGAGAATTATGGTCACAGGAAGTTCATTGGTTTTGAATAATCAAAATGAGGTGTTACGATCGCCTTTGTGGTGCCCCGTCCAAACGATCCTATCTTTCATCCATAGCCTTAATTGGGGAACAATGATTTTGTATCAAGTTTCGATGTTATTAAAAAAAATATATATACATATATATATATATATATATATATGTATATATATATATATATATATATATATATGACCACTCAAAAATTCGAAAGAAGATATTCGAATGCCATATCTTGTTGTATAAAATCACCATATTCGTACATACTGATGCGTTAATGATGAAATGATGATACTCGGTTCTATGGAAAGTTTTCTCTGGTTTCATAATTTCTCACCATATTCATGAATGTGTCACCAGTCGGAGACTGCCATATATATTCATTATATATATATATATATATATATATATATATATATATATATATATATATATATATATATATATACATATATATATATATATATATATATATATACATATATATATATATATATATAATATATATATATATATATATATATATATATATATATATATATATATATATATATATATTATATGAATACTTGGAAATTAGGGAGAAAATTTTCGAATGTCACATTTTGTTGGATGAAATAATTGTTGTATATCCGAACATACTGATGCGTTATCGATGAAATGATAACATTTAGTTTCTTGAAAAATTCTTCCTGGCTCCACAATGTTTCACCATGTTCATGAATGTAAATTCAAAGAGAGGGGAAAGAATCCTATTCTCCCCTCAATTCCCACCCAACTCGTGTAACATGTTCCGACCTCCTGTGTGCCTGCTCCAGACTTGGTGCGAACCATGCGTGAAATGTCGCCCGTGGGAGACGCGTGCCACGCGGTCAACGCGCTGGAGTGCACCTGTCTGGTGGCCACGAGGTATCGCAACAAGAAGGAGCAATACGAAGCGTTCGTCAAGCAGTGGCAACAGATAGACTTCACTCTGGTTAGTTTGTTCGCCATTTCAGTTCTAATCGATTAGAATTAGATTCTAATAAAACTAATCTAATCTAATTTGATTCTAATCGTTCGATTCCAGGGCCCAGATTCACGAAGAGTACTATTCATAGGACGTCGTAATTCAAGGCCATTTTACTGAGTTAGGACCAATATTGGCTTCAAGTTGGGACAATTTAGCTGAGTTGGGACCAATATTGGTCCCAACTTAGTGGAATGGTCCAAACTTGAGACGTCCTGAAAAAAGGACTCTTTGTGAATCTGGGCCCTGATCTTGAACGATACGACTCCTTGAAGATGGTCAGCCGCAGCTGGCCGAAACGTCGAGAGACTAGGTTCTTATGAGAACCGCCAACGTTTCACGGAAAGGCAATCCTCGAAATTAGACTATTAAAACATATAAATATATATATATATATATATATATATATATATATATATATATATATATATATATATATATATATATATAAATATATATATATATATATATATATATATATATATATACATATATATATATTTATATATATATATATATATATATATATATATATATATATATATATATATATATATATATATATATATATATATATATATATATATATATATATTTATATATATATATATATATATATATATATATATATATATATATATATATATATATATATATATATATATATATATATATATATATATATATATATAGCGCACGTTCAATCAATGCACGTTGTCGGTTCTAGGGCGATAATCCCCGGTATCACGACAAGCCAGACTTCGCCGTGGTCGTCCAGCCGTTCACCAGAGGCCTCGTGTTCCCGACCACCACCTCGCCGTCCGGCCAACAGGTGTCCGACTTCACCTACCTGGCCCCCGACTGCTTCCACTTCAGCCAAAAGGGCCACGCCATCGGTGAGTGGCACTTTCACGATTCTATTGTTCGACTAACGACCCCGCCAGCAGCTGGGTTATACGGAGGTACGAATGAGCTCAACGACCCCGCCAACAGCTGGGTTATACGGGGGTACGAATGAGCTCAACGACCCCACCAACAGCTGGGTTATACGGGAGTACGAATGAGCTCAACGACCCCGCCAACAGCTGGGTTATACGGGGATACGAATGAGCTCAACGACCCCACCAACAGCTGGGTTATACGGGGGTACGAATGAGCTCAACGACCCCGCCAACAGCTGGGTTATACGGGGGTACGAATGAGCTCAACGACCCCGCCAACAGCTGGGTTATACGGGGGTACGAATGAGCCTAACGACCCCGCCAACAGCTGGGTTATACGGGGGTACGAATGAGCTCAACGACCCCGCCAACAGCTGGGTTATACGGGGGTACGAATGAGCTCAACGACCCCACCAACAGCTGGGTTATACGGGGGTACGAATGAGCTCAACGACCCCGCCAACAGCTGGGTTATACGGGGGTACGAATGAGCTCAACGACCCCGCCAACAGCTGGGTTATACGGGGGTACGAATGAGCTCAACGACCCCACCAACAGCTAGGTCGTACGGGGGTACGAATGAGCTCAACGGCCCCACCAAAAGCTAGGTCGTACGGGGGTACGAATGAGCAGGCGATTATGAAACTATTTACTGATGATAAGTGAAAGGACGTTCACAAAAATCCATGCCTTATGCGGGACTTGGAACCCACGCCCAACGGTGTCATCAGTTCCTAAAGCGGTGCCTCAGTTGACTGAGCTACTGAGGGCGGCTTTCATTATTCCATTATAATCATCCATCATAATAATTTCCCTGTGATATTATTTCGGTTCCAATTTTTTTTTTCATATTTCTGTTTTTCATGAGCGATAGTTCTGCAAATTCGTGTGATTTTCTTCATTCTTGTCATTTGCATTTGATAATTGTCAGTTCACAAAATGTAGTATATAATGTAATTATTTATTGATCAGCGCTAGTCGTCTGTGTTTGTTTAATTTGGTGTATTATTTTCATTATTCTACAGACAATCCTCTTAAAGGCTTTGTGGATCTTTTCGAGAATGTATTTTCATTTGCATACTTCACTTGTGACAGTAAAATAGAATAAATGTGTATCTTCACTGATGAAATTCTGTAAGGGAGAATCTTGTACGTGCGTACCTGCATACCCGCGTACCCGTGTTCGTGCTTGCGTGCGTATGCCCGCTCCATGAAATGCCTGGTAGGTCAGGGGTTTCGGGTGGCGTGAACGGGTGGTAGTGTCGGATAGGGAAAACGAGGAGTTGGGGAAACCGGCGAGTGGGGGGAGGGTTCCGACTCGGGTTTTTCTCTGATGCGCAATTGTGCCTGGGGGGAGGGGGAGGGATGAAGGCCAATCATCCACTTCATTGTCATGGCACGTCGTATACGACGGGCGCAACCTGCTAGTCCATTATAATTGTTTGAAATAACAATGGAATTTCATCCAAGTAGGGAAGGTTTCTATTCAAAACGCGAACACTTGGATAACAAATATTCGTTTCCTTTATTCTCTTGAAAGTTGTTCTCATTGTTCCAGCTGCTAACGCCCTCTGGAACAACATGCTGGAGCCAATAGGGAACAAGTCTACCACGTGGTCTCCAACTCTCCTGGACAGGTTCCTCTGTCCGACAACCGGACACCCATACATCTACACGCACGCCAACAGCTGATCTGTGACGTCACATTCCCACGCCAGCAACATGACCTCACATGACGTCACATTCCCACGCCAACAGCTGATCTGTGACGTCACATTCCCACTTCTACACGCCAACAGCTGATCTGTGACGTCACATTCCCACGCCAACATCATGACCTCACATGACGTCACATTCCCACGCCAACAGCTGATCTGTGACGTCACATTCCCACTTCTACACGCCAACAGCTGATCTGTGACGTCACATTCCCACTTCTACATGCCAACAGCTGCTACATGACGTCACAACTTATACGTCACGAGATCAGATGCAGAACGTCTTTCTGAGACTTTTTGGGTTTCACTATTTTGAAAGAAGCAATTGACGACTCGAAATGAGCGTGGCTTCACCGGTAGGCGCGTTGGATCCATATCATTTGTGGTGATTCAAAGATACCCCGATTGGATATTTGAATTTGACTACAGTTCTAACAGCCCTGTTGATTGGACGGTATTATTTGTGACGTCAAGGGGGCGGAGACTGCGATTCTTTAGTTGCATCTTTCATCGTAAGCCTTGTCTTGGGCCCGGTATTACCACGGCCAGTTAGTATTTATCTGAGACTTGGTGAAAACAAATAGCATAAGTAACCATGGTGATAACAAGTTTGAACTGTCAGATGAAGGCTAACTGGACTTGGTAATACCGGGTCTTGAAAAAGCAACTACCCCATGACAATCACTTATTCATGAACTGTGACAGTGGTATATGTGTTCGTTTATCGTTCGACCCCCGTCTTTCATGAGATATTAAAATAGAATATTCTGAAACACACATTTCATTCCCCAATCCTCCTCTTTTACCTTCTCCCCCCTCTCCCCCTCCTCCAACACCCAACAACAAGCTCACTGAGCATAGAAGCAGAATCACGGTGTGCTCAGTTCCGACATTTGACAATTTTCTCCACCAGTGCATCAGAATTAGTGAATATTATATTATATATATATACTTATATATATATTATTATATATTTATATATAATATTATTATATATAATTATAATATTATAATATTATATGTATATTAGTATATGATTTGAATATGTAAATTGAATAACAACGAAAAGGTTTTGAAAATTATTATAATTATTATAAAATTATGCATGTGGACTATTAATTTAATAATCGACCACTAGTGATAGACGTGGCTAATCGCCAAAGCCACCTTGATCTATACTTCATGTGGGAATTTAGAGATACTCATATAGTTAAATGTGAAATTTCCCACATGACAAAGCCCATTTGATTGGATGTTCTGTTTTGTGACGTTTATGGGCGGATCAATCACTAGTCGTCAATTGTGAGTAATATACCTCGAATAAGTTCATGCTTTTTATAATTAAATGATGGACTGGACATTAATCTACAATTTCAGATTCGAATTGATGAATTTCATTATTCGTTATGGTAAACTCTAGCCTTGCTCCATTGAAACATGATTGCAAGCATGGTGGAAATACGTATACTACATGGCCGTATGACAATTATCCATACCCTCTTTAGCCTTTGAAGGGAGATCGGCCTTGTGGTACGCCGTTCAAATGATCCTCAACTTCCATCCTTCGCTTCTAAAGGGAATATCCATCTTTGTATCAATATTGAAGAATAAATGAAATGAATAATTGATGAGCGTAGCGAAGTCTCCATCCCCCGCTTATAGGGGTTTGTCTGTGTGTTTTTTTGTTGTTTTTTTGTATGCACTCCACTGGTTGCAGGGTTTGACTGATCGACATTAAATTTTTTTGTGCACGGAAACTTATCCAACTTAGAACTGTATAGTCTTTGGGATGAATCGGTTGTACCGATTTTGAGAAATATCATCTCAAAGTTTCTAAAAACCTCATAAGATTTGGCTGGGCGGAAAATGTTGAAAAATAAAATCTCTCCAAATGGGATGAAATTTTCTCTGAATGTGTATACATAGATTTTACACATTATTACGATTTTGTAAGCGATTCTGATCAGTCGTTTAGAAGAAAAAAAATTAAATGACTATAAAATGATCATAAAATATATCATAAAATTGTGACAGAATTAAGTTGTCGAGATTCACTGCTTTCTAGATTCAAGAGTTGACCAACAATGAAGTATTTTTTATATGCGTCAAGGTGTGTAGAATACCAGAGTCAATAAAGTGGCAAGTGAAGAACTACTTTAACGACTTTTATAGCTTATTCAGATATCATAGTGTGTAGAATACCAGAGTCGATAAAGTAGCAAGGGTAGAACTCATTCAAGGACTTTTATACCTTATTCGGATATCTCGCTCATCTTACAACGCATATTTCGCGTTTGACTAGTTAAAGACCAAATATGTATTTCGCGTAGATTCAGTTTGCATCAGGAATGCATGTGAGTTTTTCATTGGAAATCCATGTCGATAGGATAACTGTTATAACACTTTGAAAAGATGGAATGGTAACAACATAAAAAGTGAGTAATTGTTCGACACAATCTATCATCATGAATATATTCTGGCGTCTGAACTTGGTGTTGTATTATATTTAGAAGAGCTCCAGCGAGGATTCAATTTGACATACTTAAAAAAATTGGTGTTCGTTTTTATGTTTTTTTTTTATGTTTTTTTTGTCGGTTCTCCACAGGTCAAACAGCTACAGCTATCAATTTGGAACTTTTTTCCATCATGGTTCCTTATCTAATATATAAAATAATATATATAATATATAAAAAAATATTGTGAAAGTTCATTTTTTTTTTTTCAATAACATCGAAACTTGATACAAAATCATTGTTCCCCAATTAAGGCTATGGATGAAAGATAGGATCGTTTGGACGGGGCACCACAAGGGCGATCTTATCACCCCATTTCGATTATCCAAACCAATGAACTTCAACAACAGGACTGCGCTGTCTGTGACCATAATATTCCGCCTCAGATAAAAGTCTTTCAGTTTCCGAAAGTCCGGAACACATTATAAGTAAACACCGCTCCTGTTATGAATATCCTGACATCATTGGTATTAAGAGTAAACAAAACACACGAATGTTGATATCTTCCACTTTGAATTAAGTCTCTTGGGCAATGATCACTTCTTTCCATTAAAATTATTTTCACTATTGATCGACAATATTTCAGAAGGTACTTCTCTGCACGGTGTGAGGCAGTTTCACAACAATACATACATCGAGGAGAAAGAAGATTGTTTATGCATCAGTTGATAATGAAAATAGTTACAAAACATGCATCTCGCGTTACGTACACGATTTGATTACTTCTCGAGATATTTGATCGTGTATGAAATCGATGTGTTCATAAAATGACTGGCTCTGGGCTAAACTGAAAATGAAGAATTCAACCAGATGCGCTTGGCATACAAGACCAGGAAATTCACGTCATTTTTTGTTGTTATGAATCAAGGTGACAGAAACTATTCATTTGTATCGAAACAGTTATATTGATTTATCTCAATTACGTAACGATCAATCTGAAATCCTGTAATGTATCATTATTTGTTGTAATATTTGTTTGATATACTAGAATTACCAATTCGTTGATAATTATAAATGATGGCTTACTGCCATACTCAAATGTATTGCTAATTAATAAGTTATATTGTAAAATATGTAAATTGTGTACCGATTTCCTCGAAAGAGGGTTAAAGGAATAAACACTTCTACTACTACCACTATAGATATGCTGATGAAATTCAGTTTATCTGATAGGGGAATGGTTTATTAAACCAATGTATCCATTGTCATCTTCATGCTAACTATCCACTGGTTTTTGTGTATGTAACGGTTCGAAGTATTTTCCAACTGTTTCCACAAATTTCATCGAATTAATAATCAACTTTTTTTCCATTTGCAATTTTTCATATACCATTTCAACATTAAAACATTAATGAAAAAAACACAAAATGTATAACTTTTGTGAGTGGATCTACCCTAAAGTGGCCCATTCTTCCAACTGTTCCAAATATTTCCGAATAATTTCCGAATATTTCCGAATGTTGGCTATTTCCAAGTGATTTTTTTCTCACGGTTATCAATGAACGTTTTTGCTGGAAAACTCTCGTTCAGTTAATTTCCCAGAACACTCCTATGGTCGAAAAAATAGAAATTGCCATTTTTGTCATCTTGAAACTTTGCGTCAATTGCGTTCGAAGATTAAAAAGTCAACGAACTTGATGACAAAATCATTCTTGGGCTTCAATCATGACGGCAAACCTCTAACGGTAAAAACGATCTTCATCACAGAAACGCAATACATTTTTACATTCAATAAAAAAATAATTATGTGTATCAATTTTTTCCCATTTCTCATTATGTGCAAACTATTCATTTTGGCAGTGCATGACGTCACTGACAACCATTTCATCGCCACTGTGTAGTGATACCAACCTATTTTATCATAACATGAAGAAGGTGTGATGACTCGGGTCTCGAAAGTGAGATATTTCCGGGGTCATTTCCCGAGTCCAGGGTCCCGATTGGCTGTAGCACAACTCTCGCTTTTATATCGAACTATATAGAATAACAATACTCAACAATGCTATTCACGGCTCAGTAGAATTATAATGTTAGTAGTTGCTTTTTCATAGAAATTATAGATTTTTTGAGTTGAACAATGCCACCGGTACCGTAGCCACTCTTATCTACATCTAGTTAACAAAAGAATCTGCTGAATGGTGGTAGAAAATCGGAACCTTTGTCTCTGAACTGACCGCAAGAAACCACATATACCGTCCATGTTATCAGTATGGGAGTTGGGTCACCTTCTTTATGTTACATAATTATATATATATATATATATATATATATATATATATATATATATATATATATATATATATATATATATATATATATACATATATATATATATATATATATATATATATAATATATAAATATATATATATATATATATATATATATATATATATATATATATATATATATGTATATATATATATATATATATATATATATATATATATATATATATGTATATATATATATATATATATATATATATATATATATATATATTAATATATTAATAAATATATATATATATATATATATATATATATATATATATATATATATATATATATATATATATATGTATATATATATATATATATATATATATATATATATATATATATATATATATATATATGTATATATTATATGTTTGTATCGCCATGAGTAGGATGGTATTACCCATGATGCTTTGCGCCCAGCCAACCTCTGTTAGCTTGACAGCAATCAGTAATCATAGTGTATAACGGTAATGATCTCCATCACCGAGACGCAATACATTTTTATATTCAATAAAAAAGTAATTATGTGTATTAATTTTTCACTTTTTTTCATTATGTATTATCACATTCGTCATTCTCTTCCTTCTCCTCCGTACACTTCTTTGTTTCTGCATGTTATATGTTCAACAATTCTTGATTGGTTTCATGTTTTCAGTTCGGATTGTCCCGATTGACCGTCTCTCCTAAGCAATAAGACTAACGGACGGTGGTGCCGAACTGTCAATACAGGAAGTTGGAAGTTATTTTGTCAATATTTAGTGCTCAAACATTGACCTCTTGACCTTGACGATGACGTGTTTGAAACAATAGTGATACATTGAATAATAAGAAAATTGTTTTATGTATTTGATTTGAGTTCTTTGGTATTTAAAGGAGGGACACATTGTATTGGGTGCACATTACTTCTACCATTTCATGAGTGCTGGAATTGGGTAGTTTCATGGTGACACATTTTATAAGTTTCAATTGAAAATTGAATCGAGAAAACAATTTAATTGCCGTTTTTTGGAAGGTGTGTTATTCATCGGATAAAACGTATATAGGTGAGTCATGTTTATGATTTAATGGTATTCATCCATATGAAAACGAGAAAAAGTACTATCAACAGATAATTATATTTTTATAATCACTCATCAATGCAAAACTATCGGAGATAATTTATATTCAATTGATAGAATGAAAATCAGAAATATCTCGTCCAGTTTTTTTCGTGTACACGCCTAATCGTTGAAAGAACTTGTGGTTTGCAGGAATTCTCCGAAATAACAATTTTGGAATGAAAAAAATTGTCAGAGTTTTTTTCACATTGATGAGTTTACCATCAGATAATCAGAATGTACACAAGTCTTGACGATCTATTGATACAGATTCATTTATTTCACTCACATAGAATTTTTCAATCTTGCGAAACTATTGATACAAATATATTTCTCATAAAATTGTGTAATGATTTCTTGACAACTGAAATATCAATTATAATCAAAAGGTGAGACATATACAAATTATTATCATCTTATGTCAAGCCCATTGATTCTAAAATCAACTTTCGCATGTTTCAAAATTTATCAACCATTATTTTTGTACAATTACTGTATGACACGAGCGTTTCAATCATTTTTTTGGGCACACGAAAAGAAAAACGGGACAAAAATGTATTTTTTCATCAGTTCGATACCAATTCACTTCAATGGTTCTGCATTGGTCAATTCAAAATGGACATTTGTCAGAAGTAGTTTCTCTCGAGTCTCATCTGACATTATTGCCACCGTCAAGTGGGGTGACCCTAACCCACTGGTGTGACTTTGCCCTTTTGTTGGAAAAAGTTTCAAGTGCTACAAATGAGAAAGTTTTAATTTTATCGTATCTATTTTGATACATATTTTTATTTTGATACGTATCTATTGAGATGCCAAAAAATGGGTACGATAAAATTAAATCTTTCTTATTTGTAGCAGTTTGAAACTTTTTCAAACAAGAGGACGAAGTCACCCCTTTTTACCGGTACCCATTTATTTGTTCACGATCGAATCCTTGCATTCTTGAATTTTCCGAGATCTTATATTTCTCATGAATATGATTGTTCTAACGCTCCGAAATGTTCACCTTCATACAACGTATTATTTCAATCTGAGAATTAAATAAATATCAAGTTGTAAATGGTTGTAATATTCTTGAAATCCTCGAAATCCTTGCATTATATAATCGCATAAATGAGTGCTCATTGTGAAATATATCATTTCAGTTATACTAGAAAAGTTCAGTGAAGATATGTGGATGATACACTCTCAATATGGAGAAGTCATTACAATTTTTTAAATTCAGGTTTTAGAAATCTCTAGATTGAATTTCTTAGAAATGATCCAACCGATATATTTCAAAAACTTCACAGTTCCAAGTTGTATAAGTCTATGTATACAGAAAAAGTTTGATTTCGATTAGTCAAACCGTGCGACCTTTTCAGTGAGTACAAAAAAAAACTCAAGAGTACGATGAAATTCTACGCTATCGCTCATCCAACTATACTGGTAAGAGAATCAACTACTCATTTCGATGATGAATTTCAGCATGTTGCTGCCATGGTCCGTGCTGTTACTCGTGTTGCCCCAATGCCTGAGCGGGGGCAGTGACCCCGTGGCAACAGCCCTCACAGCCTGGATGCTCAGAGTGTCTCCCAAGCAGTTCCAGGCATTCAACGAGATGTACTACTCTTTCGTGGGAGAAGCCGTGAAGCAATCACAAACCTTCAACATGGGGGCCAAACAAAAGGTAAATTGTATTGGGGTTAGCCTGAATAATACTAACTCCAGTTTGTGAGGTGGAATTAACATGGGTCACCATGGTTATCACCACTTCAAACTGCCAGTTAGAGCTATTTGCAAGTGGTGATACCGGTACTTGGTGAAATAATATGATGATGCAGTCTGTAATCAAATGAGTTCCACTCAAATAATTGTTCATACTGCTGAAGAATTTAATTTTTTGTTTCTCATACTGCTGGAATGAATGAAAAACAAAATTTGGCCAGGTTCTCGATCAACTGTGAACACAAAAATATCGTCATTTTCAGAAATTATGAAAAAAGCATCAATTTTGTCCAATTATTTGTATCGTTGTTGCCTAACGACCCCATAAACAGCTGGATTATACGGGGGTACGAATTAGAGGATAATGATAAAACGATGAAGTGATGCTAGTCGAAAAGACGCCTACAAAAACCCATGCCTTATGCAAGACTCAAACCCACTTCCAACGTAACTTCAGTTTCCAACACGGTGCACGCGTTAGCTGACTGAGCCACGGGGATCGCTCATTTTTTTATAATCAGAGGTACTCAATCATCACCAAAACTGCATACATTTTCTTTACATTTTCATTTTCATTTTTTTCACATTTTTTTTTGCAGAAAATGCAGGTCCGTCTGGCCGATTCGGCAAAGTTCCCCTGTGACGTCAGCCACGGTCGTAGTCGTGTTCGACCAATCAGCGTGCACGCCCTGCGACCCGGGGACATCGACGTCATAGGCGCAATGGGGGACAGTATCACAGCGGCGTACGGGGCGACCGCCACGGACGTCTTCGGGCTCATCATTGGCAATCGAGGATGCTCGTTTTCGATAGGTGAATATATATGAAAAAAAAAAATTAAAAAAAAAAAAATGAATTAAAAAAATTGAAAAAATGAATGAATAAAAAATAGAAATGGATGATGAAGAAAACATTCAAAAACAATGCAGAAGATGTGGTCGAGTGGTTATCACACTGAACTGTCATTCAGTATAACTAGGCACGATTCTATCCATGGTTAACTATCTTGACAGGGGTTTTTCGTTGTGTCCCTCTGTCGTTCAGGTCAATACTAAGATGGTTCCTTATACCATAGACCACGACCGACTTCTCCCTACTATTAAAAAACACAAAAATAGCGTTTTAATTGAAAGTTGCATATTGTTATCACCATTAGTATTCAAGTCATCAGTTTTCACCAACTTTCAAGATGAAAACTGCCGCGATTTTTGTAGGAATTCTGTTCAAATTTTGTAGAAGATTTAAAACTGGTAGTAGTTTTACTATTAATATAGTTCTCTCAGCATTGAAAAGTTCAATTTCAATTTTTAGAGACACTTCATATGGTTTGAACGAATCCTGTATGTAGGCTTGAATGTATCGATTTTATATCATGAGCATTTTTCAAAAATAAATGTTTCAATAATTTATTCCTCTTTTTTTCAATATTGCCTATTTTTTCTCTTCTTTTTCTAAATGAGTAAAAAATCACAATAATGAATTCTCTAGACTATCACCCAAAATTATGCTTATTTTCGTATCAAGCACTATTGTATTGTCTTTTTGCTCTCTTTATTAACCTGTTACCGTATTCTCATTCTCATATGTATGTATATATATATATATATATGATATATATAGTATATATATATATATATATATATATTATATAAAATACATATATCATATATATATATATATATATATATTATATATATATATATATATATAAATATATATATATAAATATATATATATATATATATATATATATATAATATATATATATATATATATATATATATATATATATATATATTACTATATATATACATATATATAATATATATATATTATATTATATATATATACATATATATATATATATATATATATATATATATATATATATATATATATATATATACATATACTATATATATATATATATATATATATATATATATATATATATATATAAATATATTTATATATATATATTATATGAATATATATATATATATATATATATATATATATATATATATATATATATATATATATATATATATACATATTCAATTCTGTGACAATGGGTAACGTTTAGTGAGGCAAAGTCTTTATTTTTCACTAATAAAGAATTCATATATCACCGCTCATAAGAACTTCTCTTGTATTCCTCCAGGTGGAGAAGGTAACTGGCGTACTACTCTAACACTGCCAAACATCCTGAAGGAGTACAACCCGAACCTGATAGGATACTCGACGGGTACAGGACTTTCCTGGAATAAACAGGGCGCAATTCAACATCGCAGAGGGAATGGCGATAAGCGGTGATATGCCGTACCAGGCGTCGGTTCTCACGAAGAGGATGAAAAGAGATAAAAGGGTCAACCTTCGAGAAAGACTGGAAGGTAGGGTGTCAAGAAATTTTCAGTCACAAATCGAAAAAATATATCGAATCAAAATAATTTAATTCTTCTGAATGAGACATAAATGAATAATCCAATGAAGATTTGAATGATTTGAATATTCAAAATAAAAATGAGGAAGCTAATTATGTAGAACAGGATGCAATTGCTTCTATAGGAAAATTCTATGGCATCACCAAGTTTTTGGGAAATGCCAGTAAAATCTACTTTATTCAGGGCGCGGTATTATTATTATATACATATATATATATATATATATATATATACTATATATATATATATATATATATATATTATATATATATATATATATATATATGTATATATATATATATATATATCTTTTCGATGTTATTAAAAAAAATGAAAAAAGGTTATTACCAAGTCTAGTTAGCCTTTATCTGACAGTTCAAACTTGTTATCACCCATGGTTACCTATGCTATTTGTTTTCACCAACTCTCAAATAAAATACTAACTGGACTTGGTAATCCTGGACCTTAGTCCTTCACGAATTTGAAATTTTTCTGAAATCCCCACGTTCTAATGAAATATCTAATTTCAAGTATATAGGCCTATACAAATATCATGAGGGTTGACATTCTCTATATTTCGGTAATAGGTTCAATCGGGGTGATTCTTCATGACCACGCAGATATGTGTGCGAGATTATATGTGTGACATATTATATGATCATATGTGATGTTCGTAAAGAAATGATAAACACTTCGGATTTGCGATATACCTTCAGAATTTTCCGTTATATGGATGATATATTTTTGACTTGGCGAGTAGGATTAAACAAAAATTATATAAATCATTTTAACTTACGTTGCGTGGTTTGTAAATAAACATAATCATCTTGAAACATTGTCAATCTCAGTATGAAAATTGAAGTATAGAAAGTACGTTTAAAATTGCACGAATTCTCTCCGGTCGTTTATCCACGATTCTAGCACAAAAAACACACTGCATTCGAGAATCGCGCCCGACTCTGCCTTCTGATTGGGTTACACGGTTCCGTGGAATATGAGAAGAATCAAGAGCAGTATGATACGCTAACAAGAGAAATCATAAAAAACAGAAGTAGAAATCAGATTGTAGATATCCAAATTTTGAATTGTTTGCACAGCTACCTTTACTCTCACTCTTATTTCACTTCATTGACTTTTAATGAATACATACAAATAAATATGAATATAAATACCTTCAAATTAGCCCATCCTCTTTCAGAGTGGTGTCAAGCGATCAATCCCCGAACATGAGAAACTGTGAGGATTTGTACATCTAAAATTATACTTCAAGAAATGAAATGCTCATTTTTTCCACAGTATATAGAAGTCCAGATTGATGAAAAATTTGGATCACAGTTCTTCACACTCGAGATATGTAAATGTATAAACAAGCTGTGTTTGTGTTGGAAATTACCCTCCATCAGTTCCTCACGTGAAAAATATGAGATATTGAATGTTTTTGATGGAAAAAATGGAATTCATCATAATCTAAATGTTGATATTTCAGAATCTAGAGGGGTTATGTATGGAAAAATATATTTTGTTCAATGTAGTAGAGATAACTCGATGAATAATATCGATAACTCGATAATTCGATAAGATCGATAACTATTGAATTTTTTCCAGATTGGGCCAAAAATCTGAATTTAGAGGAGTTATTGTATGCATAAATGTTTTCTGTTCGATGTAGTAGAGTCAACTTGATGAATAATATCGATAACTCGATAAGATCGATAACTCGATAAGATCGATAACTCTATTTTTTCTCAGATTGTGCCAAACAATATAAGAATCGATTATTTTATCAACTCTGTTATTTCTGTCCCCAGCTTGTCACCATCTTCGTGGGCAGCAACGACTTCTGTTCGTACATGTGCTTTCAGGATCCCGAGGAGTTCCTCAGGAATCACACCGTTCACATGTTCCAGACCCTGGACTTCCTACGGGATAACGTGCCACGGCTATTGGTCAACATCATCCCGGCAGCCAGTGAGTCCCGACCAATAGAATAGCTGGACATTTTACGCATAATTGAAGGGATTCAAGCACGATGATCCTAAAAGTGGAAGGATACATTTTCACCATTTCTGTTTATGTTCATGAAAAAGAAAGTATATTTCATGATAATTTCATGCTCTTTATGACATTCTATTTTTATGAATGCAATCGGTTCTAAGATGACACGTCATTGAATTCCAAGGATGTGATGAAATTCATCGACACTTCATCTTATAACGGATTTTATTTACATAAATGAAATGTCATATTGATTGATTGATTGATTATTGTTTGCCTAACGACCCCACCAACAGCTAGGTTATAACGGGGGTACTAATGAGCAGGTGATTATGAAACTATGAAGTGATGATAAGTGAAAGGACGTTAAAAAACCCATGCCTTATGCGGGACTCGAGCCCACGCCCAACGGTGTCATCAGTTTCTTCTGAACTGGTGCCTCAGCTGACCGAGCTACCGAGGGTGGCAATGTCATATTGGTCAGAGAGTATACAATTTTCTTAGGGTTGATAAACTCATTATTAAATCACACTGTATATTGAACATACAGAATGAGAATACACAAGTTTTATTTTCATTCAGAAAGTACACGACTCAGTTTGTAGGTTGGTATTTTGATGAACAAACTGATCAAATGATTCAAGTGATGAGCATTATCTTTTTTAAATTTGAGACTTATGAACCTTCAAACATTTCTATTGAGTAGAGTTTATTTCTAATCATGTTTTTCAGTTAGACATTTCAAGACATATTCAAAGATGAATTACTATATAGCACCAATTCGTCACCTTGGTGATTATTTGTCCCATATTCGTATTCTCTGAACTGGAGATATTCAAGTTTGATTTGTACCCATCAAAACACTATACTGTTGATTTATTTTCAATGAGGTAAAAGAATATGAATGGATGGAAATATTTCATTGGATGAGCGTAGCGAAGACTCAATTACACTGTACTTGAAAAATCGAAGGTGTTTTTTTTTTTTTTTTTTTTTTTTTTTCGCGCTCTACAGGTCAAACAGAAATTCAGATCATGATGAAACTTGGCACACACATGAACCCCTATCTGACTTGATGCTGTATAGTTTTGAGGCAAAATCGGTTCAACAATTCTTGAGATAAATCATTTTGAAGTTTTCAAAAAACCCATATGAATAAGCCAGGCGGAAAAAATGACAAAGTGAATGTTCTCCGAAATTTTTCAAATTTCCACAGAACTCGAACAACATAATAATACACATTATTCCGAACTTTTATTCAAATCGGATCAGCCGTTTTGATGTAAAAAAATATATAATGTTATTTGTGTCAATTATTCGAAGCTATTAAGATACCTATTGAATCAAAGCAACAAGTGTCATCACTTGATTGTAAACGATTAAAACAAAGCCTTCTTTATTATCATATAAGTTATTAATGGAAAATAAGATGGCAGTGATGTAATGGTTTGGATTTCAAGGTGTATATATATATATATATAATAACCAATCCAAAGATAAGGATATGTTCCAGCTCATCCATCAACGCGGCAACACATAACGCGTTTGCCTAGTATTCGCCAATTAGATAATATAGAAAAAATAAGTACTAGAGAGTAAAAATGCATCCGACCCAAAATTTCAAAAAGTTGTTATTGGACGAATAAGCACCAAGGCGACGAATTGTCCAAGAGTTTTTCTCTTCGAATTCTTCCACTGAGAAGCGATATGAAATCTATCGAATGACGTATTTTCTCTCTTGTGCCCGATACAGATTTGTGGAGACCCTACAGTAAAATGTCGCCGTCTTACAGCGAGACTTGTTTCACGATGAACTCTGTCGAGTGCGCATGCGTGACTGGCCTGAAATACCGCGGCATGATCAAACGCCACGACGCCGTCATGGAGCGGTGGAAACAGTTCGACGTCGCTCTGGTAAGCTCCATACACATCCAACACGGTGTGGTGACACCAACCTAATTCATCATAACACTAGGCAAACGCGTTATGTTGCCGCGTTGATGGATGAGCTGGAATATATCACCTTATCTTTGGATTGGTTATTATATATATATATATATATATATATATATATATATATATATATATATATATATATATATATATATGTATATATATATATATATATATATATATATATATATATATATGTATGTATATATATATATATATATATATATATATATATATATATATATATATATATATATTTGTATATATATATATATATATATATATATATATATATATATATATGAATATATGAATATATATATATATATATATATATATATATATATATATATATATATATATATATATATGTATATATATATATATATATATAATATATATATATATATATATATATATATATATATATATATATATATATATATATATATATATATATATATTTATATATATACCCCTGAGATCCAAACCATTACATCACTGCCATCTTATTTTACATTATTATTTTATATGATAATAAAGAAGGCTTTGTTTTAATCGTTCACATTTAAGTGGTGACACCTTTGGCTCGAATTTAATTGGTATCTTAATAGCTTTTAATAGTTATACTGAAAAGCTCTGATTAATGTGAAAATGCGTTTTCTGCGTCATTTCTCATTCGATTATTGCAAAGATTACCGAAAATGAGTATAATACTTTTTTTCATACTCGTTACGAATTTTAAAGCATTTTGAAGCTTTTTAAAAATTTTCATTCTCCAAGTATTTTCCATCCGGGTTATTCTTATATGGAGATTTTTCAAACGTCGCAATTTTTTCCAGAAAAACCGTTCGATCAATTTTTCTTGAAAAACAATCCCGATCTATTCTTGTTTGACACAGATATGTGGTGAAAGTTTTGAGTTGGTTGTTCATTTTTCCCGACCTGGACCCCTATTCCTGAGATGAATCAGATGTGAGAAAAATAAAAATGAGTGAGAAAACGATTATCTCACTCAAAATGACCGATTAATCATCATCAATCGGCCATTTCAAGTACGATAATAGTTTTCTCACTCACTTTTATTTTTCTCATATCTCATTTATCTCAGGAATAGGGGTCCTGTATGCCACGTACAATTTTTTTTTTTTTTTCGATATATTGAATGGAAATTCTGGCTTTTCTCATCTGATAATGACGTCCATGTTGCTGACGTCACAGCACCGTATAGCTCGATACAACCTTCTAATGAATATTTAATGGATTCCCAGGTCACAGCAAATTTAATCAACTCTCCATCAACGAAACCAAAATAAAAAAAAAGATCATCCCACTCGTTGGAACACCGTAAAAACAAAATAATATATTCCAAAAAAGTGTGAACAAAATTTCAAAAATATGATAATAATAATATTCCTCTCTACTAATTATTCTGTATGTATAGTGTGTAGGTGGGATGACAAATGGGTTCATTCAACGAAAAACAAATCAAATGTGCACAGTTGAAAGGATCTTGCCTTGTGTTGATATTAGAATGAGAAGCAATATTCAAATTAGTACACGGTTCAGAGCTTTATATGAATGTGGGTAGTAACCAATTAGTTGAAAAACTACTCGATTTAATGAGCATCGAGATATTAAAATACAGACACAAATAATTTGTAATAATATTTTCATGTTTTGTATCTTTATGTATCTAGTGTATAAATATAGCAAAATTGCTGAAATAAACAATATTTTATATATATATATATATATATATATATATATATATATATATATATATATATATATATATATATATATATATATATATATTCATATATATATATATATATATATATATATATATATATATATAAATATATATATAAATATATACACATATATATATATACATATATATATATATATATATATATATATATATATATATATATATATATATATATATATATATATATATATATATAGTATATATATATATATATATATATATATATATATATATATATATATATATATATATATATATATATATATATATATATTTATATATATATATATATATAATATATATATATATATATATATATATATATATATATATATATATATATATATATATATATATATATAAACCACAGCTGGGATTCTCTCTTGACATTGATGTTTTATAAATTGATATGTGGGTGAGAAATGTATAATGAATTATATTCCAATTTCAAACAATAAATAAGCAAATAAGCATGAATTCTATTAGTTTTTTACTGAAAGACTTTTATCTACGGCGAAAAATTATGGTTACATACAGCGCAGTCCTGGTGTTGAAGTTCATTAGTTCTAAATAATTAACATGGGGTGATAAGATCGCCCTTGTGGTGCCCCGTCCAAACGATCCCATCTTTCATTCATAGCCTTAATTGGGGTACAATGATTTTGTATCAAGTTTTGATGTTATTGAAAAAAAAAGAAAAGTTATTTCAATCTTGTATTCATAGATACATTGATGAATGAATAATTTCTTGTATATTTTCAATGATGATGAATTTAATATATGTATATTCAATGTGGGTATTTGATTGAATGTATAGAATATTTGATTCAATTTGTACCAACTTTTATTCCAACTAATAATAAATAAATGATCACACAAACAAATATGTAAACAAAATTGATGAATTGCGAGAAACTCACGAAAGAAAATGAGCACTTGTGAGCTGACAAGAAACAACTATAATTTATTGACGGTCTGTCTTCAAAAACAAACACAAATAAACAAAATAAGAATCAGCACTTTACTAGACGAACATGACCAATCAATTTCTCGAAAAATTCGAATTTATATATTAATGAAGTGACAATGCAGACATGATCTGAGAAATTAAAGAGATATACAGAAACAATATCATTTCTGAATCTATAGCAAAAAAAAATAAAAAAAAAAAAGATATATATATATATATATATATATATATATATATATATATATATATATATATATGTCCATGTATAAATACATACAAAGGCCTATATACAAGATTGGTGATTTCCGTCCATACATTCACAAAAGACACATTCAAAAATAGAAAATTCACATCAATTTATATTATAATTATAGTAAAGTATCATCAATATTTCCGATTTTTCAAATTCAAAATAGATGCTCAATTACTCGGAATATTATTCAAGATACATCTAATTTCAACATGGATATAGCTCGGTTTTGCATATAATCGCATACCACGTCATGCTACGTCATAAGGCAGAAGCTTCGATCTTCCTGCTTAATCTTAATCCTAAATGGATATTTCATTTTTCCCGGTCCCTTGAAAAATTATGAAAGCCGCCCCGTGGCTCAGTGAACTATCGCACTGCACTAGAAACTGAAGTCACTGTTGGGCGTGGGTTCAAGTCTCGCATAAGTCATGAATTTATGTAAACGTCCTTTCACTTATCACCATGGCATCGTCTTGTGATCACCTGCTCATTCGTACCCCCGTATAACATAGCTGTTGGTGGGGTCGTTGAGCTCATTCGTACCCCCGTACAACCTAGCTGTTGGTGGGGTCGTTGAGCTCATTCGTACCCCCGTATAACCTAGCTGTTGGTGGGGTCGTTGAGCTCATTCGTACCCCCGTATAACCTAGATGTTGGTGGGGTCGCTGAGCTCATTCGTACCCCCATATAACCTAGCTGTTGGTGGGGTCGTTGAGCTCATTCGTACCCCCGTATAACCTAGCTGTTGGTGGGATCGTTGAGCGATAAAAGAAAAATGTTGAATGAATACCTCACTGTATGAATCAATATAAATACTATCGAATAATGTCGAATAAATTGAAAAATATTGAAATATCTCCTTTTTTTTTAAACACATTTTTTATTCTCTTCAATGATAACACATAACATGATGATAATAACAAGTTGATGGAACATAATAATACATAATAATACATAATTATACCAAAATATCTACGTTTCAAGTTTTTCACTCAAAATTCCACTGCACATCACATTTCAGGCAGTCGATTAAGGAAAGTAATTAATTTCTTCAACTTCATAATGCACGCTTTGCCGCTAGGTGGTGCGAAAGTGCTTCGTATAGATTCTAACAGCCACTTCATAGATCTAGGAATCTCTTAATACCCACATAGAGTATATAGACCTAGGTGGCCTACTGATAAGTCACGCCTATGACTAGTGGTCACGAGAATTGATTAATCCCATTTCATATTAATATTTTCATCTATCCCCTAATTGATTCCAGGGGGAGAATCCTCGATACCGGGATAAAGACGACTTTGCTGTTGTCGTCCAGCCGTTCACCAGAGACCTTGTCTTCCCGACCAAGAAGTCGGGAACCGGGAAGAATGTGACGGATTACTCGTTCTTGGCTCTGGACTGCTTCCACTTCAGCCAGAAAGGTCACGCAATGAGTAAGAAATGATACCACAGGGACCTAGGTTCAAATTTCCATCAAGCTTTTACGAATGTAATTTTTTTTCAGCCAGAAAATATGAATATGTTATTACATTATTCATTTTATTATATTATGAATATCGATATTTATTCATAATAGTCATATATTATCATAATATATAATTAAATATCATTTCACTATAATAGCCTATATATTATATATTATTATAATGAATATTATCAATAATTACATAACTCGAGTTTAACATGCATCGTGTGCCAAAGCGCAACCCGTAGACTAGCCCGCCGAACTCACATTCACAAAACGCCCTAGCTCACACTTTTGATATATTTCACATTTTATATTTTTTTTCGGTATTCAAAAATATCTATCTAGGTTTTCGCCAACACACAATTTCTCATTTTCCACTCGAAGCATTTGAAAAATTACAAATTTTTGGTTCGAAATTCTGTGAATGCTGTAACATCTGTTTTTCAATTATCAACAGAATGCAAAATCAATCATATTGATATCTCAAAAATTACGGCCGTGAGAGTTTGTGGCGTGAAATACGAGCGAGTGCTGCTTCTTAAATGTTGTCATCATGATGCTTAATAGGAGAGAAACAGATGCAGGAAATCAAACAATGAGAAAATTAACACAAAACTGGTGACAACTAAGCGGGGAATAATTAGATGGATAAGACATTCATCCCACTCTTATTGTGCTCAGTATGTTTGTTTTTTGTGTTTGTTTGTTGGTTTGTTTGTTTGTAGGCCTACCCATTGCACAGGTCACCTGGTTCGACTAATCAACATGAAAATTGTTCTATACACATAGAAATGAAACTTTTTTGTACACTCAAACTTATCCAACTTGGAACTGTATAGTTTTTTGAATGAATCAGTCGAACCGATTTTGAGAAATATCATCTCAAAATTTCTAAAAACCTCATAAGATCAGGCTGCGCTAGAAAATCTGAAAAATAAAATAAAACCAAATGAGATGAAATTCTCTCTGAATATGTATGAATGCATGATACACATTATCATCATTTTGTATGCAATTTGAACCAGCCGTTTGGAATAAACTAGTCAAACGCGAAATATGCGTTGTAAGATGAGCGAGATATCTCAATAAGGTATAAAAGTCCTTGAAATAGTTTTACCCTTGCTACTTTATCGACTTTGGTATTCTACACACCTTGATATCTGAATAAGCTATAAAAGTCGTTAAAGAAGTTCTACTCTTGCCACTTCATTGACTCTGGTGTTCTACACACCTTGACACATATAAAAACTACTTCATTGTTGGTCAACTCTTGAATCTAGAAAGCAGTGAATCTCGACAACTCAATTCTGTCATAATTTTTATGATATATTTTATAAATATTATCAGTCATTTTATTTTTTTTCTCCAAAACGACAGATCAGAATTGCTTAAAAAATCGTATAATGTGTAAAATCCATGTATACACATTTAGAGAAAATTTCATCCCATTTGGAGAGATTTTATTTTTCAACATTTTCCGCCCAGCCAAATCTTATGAGGTTTTTAGAAACTTTGAGATGATGATTCTCAAAATCGGTCCAACCGATTCATCCCAAAAACTTTACAGT
>OZ023335.1:27673737-27691237 GCA_964007535.1 Brachyptera risi | reverse complement strand
CGCGTTTGCCTAGTAATCACTCACAGTACTACTGTCGCCCTACTTGAGGAACCATTATTTCAACATTGCGCTGCAACTCTTCTTATTGATGAGCTTTAGGTTGAACCAGTCCCCGATTACCTACTCAGCTCACCTGCTCTCCTGATATCGCTGTCTCTCTCGCGCACTGCTGTGACGTCACCAGAACGGCTGAAACAATGAGAAGAATAATTAATAATTTGTGGTGGACGATATGACAACTGAAAACCTACTCATAACTGACAAAGAGGCGCCTGAAGAGCGAATACTGCAACGAAGATGCAATCAAGAGTGAACGTGGCTTGGTGTGTTCACTCAGAAAGAGGATGGCCTGTTCAAATATTATTCAAATATATCATTATATTCATCAGGATATATATATTATTCAATGATAATTATATTATTTGTAATATTATTATCCCACACGGTTATTTTGAGCTCGTCTACTTTTTCTATTCATTACCAGTTATACTTTATACAGGATTTACTGTTCGTTCTACAAGTACAGTTGGTATTAGTGGTACACTTTTAGTTACGGATTTTCACACGAGAAAATATTTCTTCAAGATTGTATTTATATATTCTCGACATACAATACCTCATGCAAATGAGATATCATTTCACGATCAAAACCCAACCCAAAACCCTAACACAAGCTTGTTTGTGCTCTAACCAATTCTCCGAAGAAGTAGCTTGTCTAAGGTATCACTACACGCCAAGCCCTCCTTCACACTTAGTAGTATCGCTATTCCGGTATGCGATCTTCAGCGCCTCCTAACAAAATTCGAAGAGTTTTTCAATTACATTTTCTGAGGCCCAGTCTTACGAAACTTTTTTTTTTTTTTTTAATAACATCGAAACTTGATGCAAAATCATTGTTCCCCAATTAAGGCTATATGGATGAAAGATAGGATCGTTTGGACGGGGCACCACAAGGGCGATCTTACCACCCCAAGTCTTACGAAACTGGATTAAGCAATAGTTAGTGGATTAACTTGTTATCACCATTGGTTACATATGTTATTTTCGTACCTTTAATTAATAGTTAGTGGATTAGCACCCTAACTAAGATTGATAAAACCGGACATTAGTTGAATTATATGTTTTGAATGATCGTGGAACGTTGAAAATTCGGGACTAGGAACCATCATCCATCCCAATTGAGTTTCAGCAACGCACTGTAGTAATGACTACGATCTAAATGTCAATCTAATACGATCTAATGTCAACCATTCAGGATCACCTTGATCAAGGCAAAGTTGCTGGAGGTTTATTTATTGATTTGAGTAAGGCATTTGACACTGTGGATCACAATATCCTTTTGTATAAAATGGAAAAAATCGGTATCAGAGGGACTAGTCTTCAATGGTTCAGAAGTTATCTATTGAATCGTTATCAATTCGTTAATATTGAAGATGTAAATAGTGACAACCTGGAAGTAACTTGTGGAGTG
Organism: Brachyptera risi; assembly: GCA_964007535.1. Taxonomy (NCBI): domain Eukaryota; kingdom Metazoa; phylum Arthropoda; class Insecta; order Plecoptera; family Taeniopterygidae; genus Brachyptera; species Brachyptera risi. The sequence continues at coordinate 27,689,766 of OZ023335.1, read as the reverse complement.
CCACAAGGATCTGTCTTGGGTCCTATTTTATTCCTCATCTACATAAATGATCTTCATCAAGAAAGCTTATCCGGTCTTCTCCAAAGCTATGCGGACGACACCAATCTCTTTTATAATGACTTCACAATAGCCAACCTCATTCAACAGATGCAAAAAGATATTACTACTGTTTGTGAATGGATGAACTCTAATAAACTTTCCATGAACTCTAAAAAGACCAACTACATGATATTTGCATCGAAGAAATTTGATTCAATCAATTACAACCTTGAATTGAAAATGAATGAAGTGGTAATACCTATTGTCAAAGAGGTAAAATATCTTGGTTTAACCATTGACAGAGATCAAACTTGGATTCCGCATATTGACAACATAATAAAGAAGATAATGCCAATATCATCAGTGCTCAAACGGATATCTTTCATAGTTAAATCATCTACTCTACTCTCCATCTACTATGCTCGAATTCATAGCCATCTTCTTTATTTAAATCCTATCTGGGGTAATGCTACCAGCAAGAAAATTAATGAGATAGAGCTCATTCAAAATAGAGCTATTCGACACATATTCAGCTATCCATATCATACTCATCGATACGACATGTATCGTGAGAATAACATCATACCAATTAAACTCATCCAAAAACAATTAACTACCACCTTTATCCATGAAGTCATATTTAAAAAAACGGTTTCAAATCTTCCGATCATTTTTAACTACAACATTCATTCTTATTATACTCGAGGATCAAATAACATTCACATCAATACATCAAATTCAACTAAATATGGATTAAATAACCTCAACCACTTTGGATTCATTCTTTACAACGAGCTACCAGAAACCATGAAATTACTGAAACCTTCTGCTTTTAAAAAAGAAACGAAGAAAGAACTACTCGACAAAGATCTGAGTAAATGTTTCAATTCTGAGAAGACTTCGTGTAGATGCACCGTTCGACCATTTTCAAAACAATGTTCCCTATACAACCCGATATGCCTATGCAAGCGTCGTCCATACCCTATACCCTATACCCTATACCCTAGACAGTGTTCCCTATACAACCCGATATGTCTATGCAAGCGTCGTCCATATCCTAGACAGTGTTTCTACTATACACAAGAGGAACGTTGATCTTCCTATCATATTTCTTAATAACATTTCATATTTGTACTTTTTGCCTCTCTTATATATTTGTTATATTCGTGTTTTATTTTACCTATTCAGTGTGTTTTTTTTTTGTTTTGTTTTTTCTATTCTGTGTTTTTCTTGTTCTTTCATTGTTTTATATTTAAGTTTATATTTAAAGCATGTCCTGTAAAGAGTCGGTGACTCATGGAATTTTCATGCTGAACGCAATAAATACAATAAATACAATCTATTGGCGTCGGTGAATGATGAATGAGATGGTGGGCTCATGAGATCTACGGTTATGTTATTAGTTTTTTTTCTACTGAGAACTATCCCAGTATTGACCTGAAGGACAGTGGAAAACCACGATAAACCTGTCAGTATGTTCGATCATGGTGGAAATCGGGTACCGGTCTCTTGAATGACGGTTCAGTGTGCTATCTACTCGACCACTCGTCTCATTGGAAATGAATGTATAAGTCAAATAGGTCTCGAGGGGACTCATTCACAGCGTCACTTTTTCAGTGTCAATGTAACATATGAACGATCGCATTGACTCTCCGGACGAACATATCGTAGTGAAACTGTTCATACCATTCAGAGAAGTATCTCATAAAATAAAATACTGGAATAATAAAATATTAAAATGATAAATATAATAATAAATAATAATAAAATACTGTCGATCCATAATAAATATTCACAATATGTTACGTGTTATTTGTATGTAACGGTACGCTGTGAGGTAAAATGTAATGCCCATTCTATCAATAGTTACTTAAATTCGAGTAATCTTTTCACTTCTGTTATTATAAAATTACATTTATTAGTATTCTCGACAAATATTATCCTAATCATATGGTATAACTAACTTTTTTGTGTGAAAAGTTTTGTGAAAAACTTTCTTTGTGAAAAGTTTTTTTTTATATATATTGGGTTTTAACGAAGCACTGTAATGATTACTAAGATCTATTGGCGTCGGATGGATGATTAATGATATGATGGGATGGTGAGATGAAAGTTTTTATGGGTAATGGGAAGGATAGTGGGAAGGGGGCGGTCGTGGCCTATATTGTGGGAACCATCCCGGCATTAGCCTAGACTACAGAGGGAAACCACGAAAAACCCCTGTAAAGATGGACGGTAGCGGGGATCGAACCGGGTCCGATATGTCCCTTCACCTCCCGGCTCACATGAAGCAAGTGCGCTGACCACTCAGCTACATGTGCCGGTTTTGTGAAAAGTTCCACAAACGACAGAAGAGAGGTGATTAATTCCCAACATGTAAGTAGTTTATTGCGGTAAATACTTGATTCATTGAGTTGGAAATCGAATAATATTTGGATGAGCGAAGAGAAGACTCAATTACATTATACCGAAAAAAAGTTCCTGTTTTTTTTTTTTGGTTTTTTTGTTCGCGCTCCACAGGTCAGACAAAAATTCAAAATCAGTTGAAACTTAGCACACACATGAACCCATCTGACTTGATGCTGTATAGTTTTGAGGCGCGATCGGTTCAACCACTTCTGAGAAAACTCATTCCAAAGTTTTCAAAAATCCCATTAGAATAACCCAGAGGAAAACATTCGTGAAAAATATTTCATCTGAGAAGATTCAAATTTCCAGGGAATTTCAATCTGATAATAATACACATTATTCCGAACTTTCATTCAAATCGGATCAGCCGTTTCGATGTAAAAAAATATATAATGTTATTTGTGTTAATTATTCAAAGCTATTAAGATACCTACTAAATCAAAGCAACAAGTGTCACCACTTGATTGTAAACGATCAAAACAAAGCCTTCTTTATTATCATATAGATTATTAATGAAAAATAAGATGGCAGTGATGTGATGGTTTGGATCTCAAGGTTTATATATATATATATATATATATATATATATATATATATATATATATATATATATATATATATATATATATATATAATAACCAATCCAAAGATAAGTTGATATGTTCCAGCTCATCCATCAACGCGGAAACACATAACGCGTTTGCCTAGTGAAAATAATAATTGACAAGCTTGATTGACCATTTCATCTGACAATAAAATGTATCTTGTGAAAGATTCAACAAGTATCAGACCAACAGAATACGAACTTTTACTTTTCCATCAGATTCTACTGATAGGCCCTACTGATAAATCTCTGGTTGTAGTCCAGGGCAAGAGGAAACGACGCCAGGAGAAGGGGGGGAGGGGGGGAAATGAGGGTTTAAGCGTCGCGACGCCTGTCTCTTTCCTGTCTGCAATTTACACGTGATTGTTAGAGCTAAATGGTCGGGCATTTATATTGCGAGTTAACAAATCCACACACTCACAGTGGCGTGAAGCAATAGGAATTTCTCTTCATTTTCCACTTGATTTATTAGGCTTCACGGCTACCCAAGATATTCTTCATCGTCTTCATCGTCTTCATCGTCTTCTTCGTCTTTGTTTTCTTCATCTTCGTCTTCGTCTTCTTCGTCTTCGTTCTCTTCTCCGTCTTCGTCTTCTTCGTCTTCTTCGTCTTCTTCGTCTTCTTCGTCTTGATCTTCGTCTTCGTCTTCGTCTTCATCTTCGTCTTCATCGTCTTCGTTTTCTTCGTCTTTGTTTTCTTCATCTTCGTCTTCGTCTTCTTCGTCTTCGTTCTCTTCTTCGTCTTCGTCTTCTTCGTCTTCTTCGTCTTCTTCGTCTTGATCTTCGTCTTCATCTTCTTCGTCTTCGTCCTCCTCTTCGTCTTCATCTTCTTCGTCGCTCAACACGCCGCCACTGTCAGTCTCAATTTCAAGACATTTAACTTCGGAATATTGTTGTCTAATTGAATGTACATTTAACCCAGAATATATAATCGACTGTTTGTCCCGATCGGCCGTCTCTGCTATCAATTAACACTAACCATCAGGTGTGTTGATCCGTCAGAATTTGTGATATGGAATTTAAACCTAGAGTCAAATTGTTCCATGTATCTTAAGAGTCCGCATCTTGGACAGATTTCATATTAAGTTAAGGGTGCATTTTTGCAACAAATATCTCAATAACTACAAATACTATGGTCTTGCGGTGAAATGCAATTAATTATTTATCCATAGATTATTCATTTCTTCCATTATAATTCATTATTATATATTTATTCATTATATTATATTGAATATCATCATTAATTATTTTCACAACTCTCAAAATTAGATATTAAATTAGAAAATTAGAAAATTAGAATATTGATTTTTTTTTATTTTGGAGCAATAATTAAATCAAAGTGTACCTAATTTGATAGTTTTCATTGCACAATTACGGGTTAACGAAAAATGTTGAAAATTAATTACGAACGCATATTTTAAAGTTCAGCTTTGCTTATCAGTATTCGAAATCCTGATTTGCCTATATTCCACAGACTTCCCATTTTTTTCAGTCAAAATGTCAAAATTTCAAAATTTCAAATTTCAAAATTTCAGAATTTCAAAATTCAAAATTTCAAAATTCCAGTCAAAATCTGGCAATGGTTACTAGAACTCTCAATATTGTCCTCTTTCCATTTTTCAACACAAACCAAAATTTTCAACGCACATCGAACTTGGGTGGCGCATTCCAAAGATAAATATTCTCAGCTAAGATGCGGGCTCTCCAAAGAGCGCATGGACGTAGATTGAGAATACGACGATTGTTCGCTTAACGACCCAACCAACAGCTAGGTTATACGGGGCTACGAATGAGCAGGTGATAATGAAACTATGAGGTGATGATAAGTGAACTGACGTTTACGAAAACCCATGTCTTATGCGGGACTCGAACCCACGCCCAACGGGGACTTCAGTTTCTAAAGCGGTGCCTCAGCTGACTGAGCTATATCAAACAACAGAAATATACTTTTACTCATGATTCGAGCCCTTCATGTCATAGTCAATATAATAATAATACAAAATGAAATACAAAATAATATTTTTCAAATAGGCTATGATGAAAATAAAAGAGAACAAAACTTGAATTGTCACATTTTTTCCTATTTTCAATAACATCGAAACTTGATACGAAATCATTGTTCCCCAATTAAGGCTGTGGATGAAAGATAGGATCGTCTGGACGGGGCACCACAAGGGCAATCTTATCAACCCAAAGAATAAATACAAATGAGATACTCATTCAATAAACAATTAAATCAAACAATAAATTACCATTAAAAGTTCTGAAAAAAATTGGAAAAAATGTCAGGGCTGAGAAAAAATTCAAAATTTCACAGTGGGGAGAAAAAATCTCGAGTCTTCTTATCATCTTGATCTTCTCCTTCTTGGAAACTTCTTCCTTCTCTCTTTTCCTCTCTACTTTTGTTTATTACGGAATTGATTTTTTCCCTCTTTCATTTTATTCTTTTCCAAATTTTTTTTCTCCATTTTTCTGTTCATTAATTCATTTATTCATCCATTTTCCCATTATTTTATCTATCTATTCATCTTTTTTTTCTTCTTTTATTTTCTCATTTTTCCTTTTTTCTAATTTTTTTTTGTCATTCGATTAATTAATTGTTAAATTGTTACAAATTCAAAGTTTTTACCAAAAACTTTATTTTCCGCTGAATCAAGTCGCATGTGCTCTTAACACTGTGCCCCGACTTAACAGCCGTGATTATTCCGATCTTTGTGGTGTAGACAAGATCTAGACAACCAGACACACAAGAATGTAAGAAAAGTTGCCTATACGCAAGAAGTAAAGGAAAGTTCATTTAATGATGATAAACTGGCATTGGTCGTAAAGTCAAGTTTCTAGCGTGTTCTGAATGATCGAAAGGGTTCTTCATTATTTCATTTATAAGATCTTTGTTGTGAAATTTGTACATAAGTTGGAAACATTTATCCACTCAATTATTTGTGTCGATTTGTATTTCGTTTGAGATCCTTTATGAGTTTCTCAAACTCCTAGGTTTAAATAACTTGAAATTAAACCGGAATCTAACAATATTGTTGGTGGAAAAGATGGCTTCAATATTTGATACGTAGAAGTAGAACATTGACGAACATTATTATTGGATTTAATATTCTCACAATCATATAACAAATATGATATAATATATTGCATGCTATTAAATATTAATAATTTTTTTTTTTTTTTTTTTATTAATCTTTTTTTTTCACATACAAAAATACACATGGCAGTCAAAAAATCCACAAAGTCTTCAAAGAAGACTTGACTGTGGGAGAAACAAAGAATATTATAATCTGTATATTTTTTTAATTTTTATGTTGAATTTATGTAGAATTTATGAAGAAGGTGATCAAGAAAATGTAAATATGATGATGAATTGAGTGGCAACTATGAAAGCATAAGTAAGAGATCTAATTTTTAGATTGAACAATATTTAAAAAAAAAAGAAGAGAAATACCTGAGAATATACTATCACAAAAAAAATTACAAGGAACAAAACACCACTGAAAAATAAAATTGACATACTTCTTTGCATTATGAATGAATAATAATATTGTGAAAGTGAAAAATGAACATAATAATAGCACCTGAACAAGAGTCTTGAAATAACTTAACTGGTGCATCGAGAAATAGTAAATATGAATACATTATGTTAGGAACAAAACACTACTGAAAAATAAAAATGGCATAATTGTGTACATTATGAATGAATAATAATATTGTTAATGTGAAAAATGAACATAATAATAACAACTAAACAAGAGAGATGACTTCTGATGCATCGAAAAATAATTAATATGATTGCATTATTCAAATCAAATATTTAAATACACTCTATTCAATATCTTGTTCAAACCTGACTGTGACCAACTGAAAAACATAGAACAGTCAGGTTTGAACAAGATATTAAAATATATAGTGTAATTTATCTGTACAATAAAGTGCCAATATGTATCAAATCTATCCCCAATTAAGATTTGAAAAAAGCCTCTAAAATCATAGGGCTACATCGAGAAAAATTGTATTTTTAATATGGATGTATTTTTGATCGCATGTAGACAAAAAAGTTCAATCGACTCTTCCATCGACATATTTTGATTTGTTTCGGAATGTAATTTTATAGTACGTATTTTGAAGTGTTTTTATAGTATGTATCTCAAAGTGTTTTCAGATGTATTGTATCAATGTATTTTATTTGGGGTGGTAAGATCGCCCTTGTGGTGCCCCGTCCAAACGATCCTACTTTTCATCCTTAGCCTTAATTGGGGAACAATGATTTTGTATCAAGTTTCGATGTTATTAAAAAAAAAAATCGATATATTTCAATGTATCTTCGATTTTTTATATGTTGTGATAATGTGACGAATGTATATTTAGACTATCCATATACGCAACATTATAAATCATTATTTCCTCGTAAAATGCTGAGAATGTGACGTCATTTTTGGATGAAAATTTAATAAATGAATGAATAAATGAATATTGACAGCATTGGGTTGTGGAGAAGTCATTTCATGGAAATAGATCATGAGCAGAACTTAAATAACTCAAACTTAAAATATGTTATTATTATAGAGTATGAAAAAAATTTGGCTGGAAATAATTATTCAACAGTGGAATTATGAGAAACACGTATTACGTCATCAAATATACATAAACATACAATATCATAACATGAATAACAACTTTAATTCATTTATTTTTTTATTTTAATTTAATTACAGCTTTGGACACATATCCGGTAACAATTTTTTTTTTTTTTTCAAGAAATATGAAATAATATGAATGAATGAATGGTTAATGAATGAATAATTAATATTAACAGTTGAAATTTTAAATATATGGGTAGATGAAGGTAATTAGGTTACAAAAACATATTGGGTGTATTAGAAAGGCTAAGATTTATCAACATTTTGTTGAAGGCAGCGGGCTTGAGTAATATCTCCATTCTATTTTCCGGGAATCCATTTCATAGACGAATGAATCCACCCAAGAAAGATTGGAGGCCAGTGTCTGTGTTATTTTACTAATAATAATGAGAAATAATATTGCGTAATGCGATATTGAAACAGAAGTATGTATAACAAAAGTCAAATAAAATACAAACTAGTTAAATATATTGGAAAATGAACAGTTTTTTATTTGTTGTAGTTCAAGTTTCAGTTTTTCAAAATTTATTAACATTTGATCAAATTTTGACTCATCAACTCCCCTGATTGGTTGATTTATATGTGCTATTTTATCGACCAATCAGTCGCTTGACTAACGGACTGTTAAACGAAGTACTGAAATCAAGGACTTCAATCAAAATTGGTATATGTCAAGTTAATTATATAGGTCACAGTGTCACTGTCATGTTTATTTTGAGTTTTTTTGAGTTTTGGTATATTCAGTCCTTATGCGGACTTTTTTTTTTCTTCTTTTCTGATTTTTCAATTCTATCTGGATATATTTGATTCACTTCTGGTTCACATTATTGAATGATTGGCAGATGTTCCATCAAGGTATGTAGATTCTCATTTCATTTTCAATCATAAAAAAACTCACTCATATCACAACTCAAATACCGCGTTTCCCTAGTGATAAAAAAAAAAAAAAATTGAGTAATCGAACGGGAGATCAAATTCAAAATTCATTCAATCAATCTTGCCGTTCATAAAACTCGTTTCGGATTACAGACTCGGTTCCGATCGGCCGTCTCCCGTATCAATTATATTCACCGATCGGACGTGTCGACCTGTCAATACGTGGGATTAAAGGTCTTATGGAGGATATTGCACTGAAGCTGCCGGAAGTACGGTACAACAGATTGATGTACGTCGAGTACAGAGTGACAACATGACGAAATGTCACTAGAGACGACACAGGAGAAAAAATAAAAAGTGTATAATTTTTCGGTAGTGATTATTAATATGACATTGAATGAATATTTAATTGTGTCAAGAATATATAGAAGAAAAATAATATTATGTTGATTAATAATAGCTTATTTCTGGGGATATGAAATTGAAGTTTTATTGAACGTGAATACATCAATTATATTAGAGTTGACCTCGGATATATCAGGTCAATTTCTGAAATGAAACCATAAAACATTGTTGGATGAGTGAATACGAATACTCCAATGTCATCAATGATATTTAACCTTCTCTCGATATTTGTCTTCACATAGGCCTAACGGTATTTTTTTACATATTCTTGAAAATATTTTCATATATTTATAAATAATGGGCCTATATTCAAGATATGTTATCGATGAATTTCATATGAATATATATATATATATATATATATATATATATATATATATATATATATATATATATATATATATATATGTGTGTATCAATATATATATATATATATATATATATATATATATATATATATATATATATATATATATATATATATAAATTGGTGTTTCCTAGGTTGGTAGAGGAGGACGTTCCGCATTGGACACGCGACAATACGGGTCAGGGTCGTGGTCGTATTGGTGGTCGTGGGAGGATCTGGTATGCAGTGCTATTGAAGACGATGGACATGGGATATCCTGTCATAATCATATGATCATGACCCTACTCGGATGAGTGGTCGAGTGGCTAGCACAATCAATCGTCACTCTGGAGACCTCGGTTGGATTCCCGCGATGATGAGCACTCCGATACAGAAGCGTTATGGTTTACTTCTGTCGTTCAGGTCGATAGTCGGATGGTTTGTTGACAAGAGGCAATATTCATTCAATATATATATATATATATATATATATATATATATATATATATATATATATATTTATATATATATTTATATATATATATTCATATATATATTTATATATATATATATATATATATATATATATATATATATATATATATATATATATATATATATATATATATATATTCATATATATATTTGAATATTTATATATATAAATATATATATATATATATATATATATATATATATATATTTATATATATATATATATATATATATATATATATATATATATATATATATATATATATATATATATTTATATATATATATATATTAAAATATATATATATATATATATATATATATATTCATATATATATATTCAAATATTCATATATATATATATATATATATATTTTTATTTATATATATTCATATATATATATATATATATATATATATATATATATATATATATATATATATATATATATATATATGTTTATCGCTGATGAAGAACATATATATACCGCTCTATCATTTGACATGATATGATATGATATGTCATGATTGGATATGATATGATCATATATCTATAGGACAAGACAATATGTACTGTATGTGTGTGTGTGTGTGTGTGTTATAGGCTCAACATTGAAGGTAGGTCTATGTCCAAATAAACCGGACACGTAATTGATGATGACAAACTCATTTTTGAAGTGGAATTACTAAAACGTGAATCCACACGTACAACTCACGTAATATAATCTTAGGAACTCTCGTTATTTCCGGAAATTTCCTGCGGGGCTACATTCGATGCACCCTCATCTACCCCCTCCCAGATTCGACCGTACGTCCGACAGGTTAACAACTCCTGATCCTGAAATCACTTGAATTAACAACTCACTTGTCAAGAAATCTTCCTGAAATCCTTTCAAATCTTCTTGAAATCCCTAAAAATCTTCTTGAAATCCCTAAAAATCTTCTTGAAATCCCTGAAAATCTTATTGAAAAAGCGTAATACCCTTGAAAATTGAAATCCAGTGTGCAACAAATTTACTAGTTGTTCACCCCTCGCATACATCGAATTGTTAATGTCAAACTTTCCTTCAAAATAGGACTACCAATAATTGAGTCTATATGTAAAACTCACAAAATATGATCTGGGAACTCGTTTTTTCAACATATTTCCTGGCTACTATGTGCCCCCATCCCCCCCTTCCCCCCAGATGTGTGTTTTTCACGACTGCACCCCCGTGTGCAAGTATGTCGTTGTCCCAGTGATCAAACAGTGGGTAAGAGCCGGCTACGTCTCTATGAAGACTTCAGTAGTGAAGGAAAGTTGTCGGACGGAACACGTGTATGGACCTTGGTCTACGGCTGGCGCAGACGCGACTCTCAGGTAAGGACAGGCAGGCTCACGCACTGTGGAACAGGTGGTGAGGTGCGTTGATCTCATCACTGGAAACAAGCGTTCAGCTTCGATCTAGATCCAGTTCAACGTGGAATAACATGTGTTGGAGTCAGTGAATTATTAATCGTAGTATTATAAATACGATTGAATGAGTGACATTTGATTTTTTTTTAAAAATAATTTTTCAATAATTTTAATAATAATTCAATGGAATCTCAATGGAATTATATGGTTGATGGATGGAAGTGATCATTGCCCAAGAGACTTAGTTCAAAGTGGAAGATATCATCATTCGTGTGTTTATACTGACATAATTTTATCTGCGGCGGAAAGTTATGGTCACAGACAGCGCAGTCCTGGTGTTGAAGTTCATTAGTTTTAAATAATCAAAATGGGGTGGTAAGATCGCCCTTGTGGTGCCCCGTCCGAACGATCCTACCATTCATCCATAGCATCAATTGAGGAACAATGATTTTGTATCAAGTTTCGATGTTATTAAAAAAATAGTATAATAATTCAATATTAAAATTTATATATACATATATATATATTTTTTTTTATGATCTCATGATTTTTCTTGATTTTATTCTATCCTTTTTTTTCATAATTCCGATATTCCCGACGACATATACGGACCACAGATCTATATCACCGAGATACGTTACTCAACGTTAAGAAGGCGTAGATATTTGTGTCTCGGCAGTAGCTTCACACCACTTTGCAAACCGGGAAGTTTCCCACATATTTGACATATAATAATGATAATATAGAATGTCATGGTCAGATTCTATCAGAAATGTCCAATATGGCCGCCAAGATTGGAACGAGCATATGTCGCTAGTAGCTGCAGGAGTAACGTGTCTCGGTGAGGTAATCGTTTAGCATCGATGTAGACCCAGTTTACAGTGGAATAAAGTGTTGGATTGAGTGATAGATGAATTGAAGTATAGGCTATAAATATGGTTTGTGAAGGATAATAACAAGTTAAGCTGAGACATTGACAGCCCTATACCGACAATGTTAAATTGCCACTTGGCCGGTACCTGTTTCTCACAAACTATAAAAGGTACATGCACGAAACTTTCATAGTAGTTACTTGAGACATTTGTACACTTGCACTAGAAAATAAAATAGTAAAAAAAAAATTACGTATAATTCAAATTTTTTTAGAAAGTGTCCATTAAACATACATTTTTGAGCATGTTACAGTTTTTATTCCTGATGATATTATGAGTAGACAGAAGAAAGCTCCACACAAGTATGGCACACTTGTACCTACATGTGGTAAAAATTTGAAGGAATTATCTTCAATAGTTTCAGAGATCCAGGTACCGGCGTTTGTAAAAACAATATTCTGAGATAGACACATTTGAAAAAAATGTGTCAAAAATGGGTCGCATTGAAATTTGAGAAGTAAGCCTACAAATTGATTGATTCAAAAATTCATATAATTAGAACCACTTCGAATAATTTGATGAGTCTTGCAATATATAATTATTGGAACATTATACTATCAATCAAGCGCCAAAAAAAAATCTCGAAATTATGAGAAAATAGCTGTCAATGTCCCCCTTAAGGGAAGACAACATTGAAAATTCCAAGTTCAACATTTTACACCCTATCGAGTTGGGTTTTTTATTGTGGTCTCACATTACCGACGGAAAAATATAAAAAATATGATTTTTTTTCAGCCTCCCCCCCCCCCCCTCGTTTTCGACTTGGTGGTGCACGGTGCTCATGTGAATAGAAAGGTTCATCTTCACCTTTTCCTCATGTTCACCAACCAGTGTTATTATATGAGATGTATCAAAAGATGAACTCGCATTTATTGTCATAAGACTTGTTCTGAACTATTCTGACAGTAATATGCATTTTTTTTCTTTTTTAAATAACTTTTTCGAATATTTTTTTTTCCTCTTTTTTTTAATATTTCGTTTTTTCCTCTTCTTATTCTAATACAGTTATCAATTATAATATTCAATTTACTAGATTATGGCCCAATATTATTATTTATTTTTTTATTCAACACTTTTGTATTGTCATTTTGCTCTATTTATTAATATTTTATTCCCATTTTTATAATATTCTGTGTCTAATGGGCAACCTTTTGGAAGGCAGAGACTTATTTTTTTAATAAAGTATTTATATAATAGGCACTAACCATTAGACTATCACCTTATATCATCACATTCACACGTTGTTGTTGTTGTTGTTGTTGTTGTTTATTTATTTTTATTTATTTACTTTATACTCTCACGAATGTCATAGGCGGTGGCGAGGACAACAACATTTTCAATTACAATAATCACATTATACTTTTTTTTTTAATAACATCGAAACTTGATACAAAATCATTGTTCCCCAATTAAGGCTATGGATGAAAGATAGGATCGTTTGGACGGGGCACCACAAGGGCGATCTTACCACCCCATTTTGATTATTTAAAACTAATGGTCTTCAACACCATTATACTAATATTACAGTCTGGAGATATGAAAAAAAATGTATTCTTATCAAAAAATGTGAACAATTATATATAAAATGACAGAATGATGAGTGACGAAGGGTAAGAAGAAATTAGTATATAATTTATTATCTTTGTTCTTTTTGGATTTTTAGCAATCTTCTTCTAAGAACCTTCGCACTTGCGTTTTGTCCCCCTGATATGTTTGTTGTTGTTGTTGTTTTTCTTGCGCTCAGCACAAACTATCTGATTGTGCCAGTGTTCTAGTGCTGAGGTATAAGACATTGACAATTCGTGTGAGCTTCTTATAGCTGTAATCATTAGACGAGCTTAAGCGAAGATCCAATTTGACATACTAAAAAAAATTGGTGTTCGTTTTTATGTTTTTTTTTTAAATTTTTTATGTTTTTTTGTCGGTTCTCCACAGGTAAAACGGCCACAGCTATCAACTCCAAACTTTGTTTCCTTATGGTTTCCCATCCAACTTGGATCTGTAGAGTTTTGTGGCATTATCGGAGGATAACTTTTTTTTATGAATTTTAGAAATTTCAAAAATACCCATTAGACTAACACGTCGGAAGAGAAAGAAAATATTTTTATTCTCAAAAAAAATTAAATTTTGCGTGAAGTCGAGTTATATTATAATAGACATTTCTGAAAACTTTCAGCTTGATCGGGTGAGCCATTTCGAAGAAAAACCATAAAATGTGCTAAATTGGTACCACTCGAAGCAGTTTCTTCCCATTTCTAACTTAAATGTCACCCAATTGGCAAATGTAGGCGAAAGTTTAACAAAAAAGTCGACATACTATTACTATCCGCTCGTCTAACAAGGCGTATATAGCGTTTTCCTAGTACTCAATACGAATAAATCCATCAGTTTGCAATGTGCACTGCTCATTGGATACGTAACATCCTGATTGAAAATGTATACATTGAAATTATTAAATTAAATAACATTGTATACACTTTTTTTCATTCATCCCGACTTGGTTTTTCGTGGTTTCCCACAGTCCTCGAAGCAAATGCTTGGATGAAGTACTAATTGGCCACGATCTTTAATTAGTAGAGTGATGGGCCTGATTTTTTTTTTTCAATAACATCGAAACTTGATACAAAATCATTGTTCCCCAATTAAGGCTGTGGATGAAAGATAGGATCGTTTGGTCTAATTATAACAGTTTAGGCATATCACTCATTTTATTTCTTTTTTGTATTATGATGAAATTTACATCTGATGTTAATGGAAAGAAGTAATCATTGCCCAAGAGATTTATTTCAAAGTGGAAGATATCAACATTCGTGTATTTTGTTTACTCTCAATACCAATACTGATAATGTCCGGATATATATCACAGAAACGGTTTTTACTTATAATGTGTTCCGGACTTCCGGAAACTGAAATACTTTTATCTGCGGTAGAAAATTATGGTCATCAACAGCACAGTTCTGATGTTGAAGTTCATTGGTTATAAACATTTAAAATGGGGTGATAAGATCGCCCTTGTGGTGCCCCGTCCAAACGATCCCATCTTTCATCCACAGCCTTAATTGGGGAACAATGATTTTGTATCAAGTTTCGATGTTATTAAAAAAAACCACATTGAAATAATAAGATATCCCGTCAGTACGATCCTATTTTGTCACACTTTGACTCAATTCGGGAGACAATTCAACATTTCTAAGTCAATTTTTTTCATATACATTTTCCTAACATTATTCGTAACAATTTTTTTTCCGGTTTGTACTTCATTTTCACTTTCATTGATGTCAAAATTGAATATCACCATCTAAAAATGAATATAAAAAAGAAAGGAATATCTTAAAGAATAAATATTAAAAAAATATTTAAAGAGGGATAAATATTTTGAAGAATATCTTTAAATTGTGATAAACAAACAATTCATGAAAACTTACCTCATTACCTAATTGATACGTCATATCGTTAATATGGTTATTAATAGGTGATACAAATACCAACATTACATCAACAAAATACAAAATATCAAAATAAAATGAAATAAAAAAAATAAAAACAAAATATCAACATTGCAGTTGCAGTGATGAGTACTCACATATGATAAATATCAAACTTCAAAGCTATATAATTAAATAATGGTATAACATTATGATATAAGTTACATAATATTGCATTACATGAGTAGTCAAATGAAACGTCGGTACATTAAAAGTGATGTTGATACCTCATGAACATAAAGTAATTGAGGAAATGAACAACAAATATTTATTTCAGATGAATGTTAGCAAGGAAAAAACAAAATATTAAATTTCTTCACATATGAAATATCATAGAAATGACGCAAAAAAATGTATATACAATCATTTTTCATCTCATTTCATTTCATCACTATTT
>OZ023335.1:27666237-27668737 GCA_964007535.1 Brachyptera risi | reverse complement strand
TCTAGGCTAATGCCGGGATGGTGCCCACAATATTGGCCACGACCGCTTCCTTCCCACTATCCTTCTCATTACCCATAAAACCTTCATCTCATCATCCCATCATCTCATTCATCATTCATCCGACGCCAATAGATCTCAGTCATCATCACAGTGCGTAGTTAAAATCCAATAAAAAAAATATTTAAAAAATCACTCACTCATCGACTCATAGGTGTTTTAGAATCAGAAGCAACAAATGATCAACAGATGGTGTTGACAAATATACAGAAAAACATGACTTGATGAAACGTTTTCTCTTCTCTTTCATCGTACATTTTGATGTTTTAAACTATTTATGTTTATAACTTAATACTCAATCACTCAATACTCGTAATTTTCATCACGTTCATCAGTAAAAAAATTCATAAAATAATTCAATTTTTTGTTTTGTTTGTTTGATTGTTTATTTGTTGTTCGTTCGTTTAATTATTTTCATCAGTGTTATTATCATTGAAAATCATATCGAATAAGAATATATTATCATCATTATTATTGTGTTTATATATCTACAAATTCCATCCTATATTTTTCATACTTATATATATCCTATGATGATCCCATCTTTCATTCATTGGCTCAATTGGGGCATAATGATTTTGTATCAAGTTTCAATGTTATTAAAAAAAAGATATATTTATATTAATGAAGTTTTATACAGTTTCCGAACGCGTCAAATCTCTCTAGTATCTAGTTCATCTGAACTATATGATTACCAGAATTTCTATATTTATTAAGTTGGTAAATATTTTTTTCCCGTTGATAAAAGTTCATGAGGATCGAGTTCTTCTCAAGCACGATGAAGTTTCGGAAAATGAATATCATTTCAATCATTTGAATATTCAAATGAAGTGTATCAATCACTTCTCGATATCAAATCTACCGATTATTGAATATGCCGATTCAATATCGAATCGAAGTCTTGAAATGGTATCGATCGAAAATATCGAAAATGCATTTCAATTAACTAATTAGTCTCACTCTTATTTGTTCCAGAGATACTTTCCATGGACCAATCGAGAATCAACATTTCATCTGAAGAAGAAAACTCCATGAGATCGTGAAATTGTGATATTTTATATGACGTCAGAATATAATTTAAAAAAGTGATGTTTTGAAGAAGTGTACGTGTTTACCAGTGCGTGATAGAATGAAGAAAAATGGCTCGAAGGAAATGTTGTGATATACAAATACATTTTATTGGTGTAGTATAATTATCATAAACAAGAGAAACCAAAAAATTAAAAATATAACGGAAAAGTAGATTCATAAGATCATTGAGAAAAAAAACAAAAACAGTAGGCTACACATTTTTTTCAATTCAAGAGCGAGTTGGTAAACGATGCAGGTGTGGAAATAAATTCCAATCAGGTGTCCTGATACAAAAACTACGGAAAAAAATTCTAGAAAATAGTGCAATTTCGAATTTGTGAAAGTCAAAGTGAAATAAAAACAGTTCTCAACTATCACTGTCAGAATTTAAAAAATCAATAACAAAATGGCGGCCTTAAAATCAAAACCATCAAAATACAACCTCTATCTCATTCTCCTCCATTTAACACTTCTTCACGTCACCCCAACTACGTCACAACTGCTCAACATTCGCGAAACCCTCAACGAAGTGATCCGATACCCGAGATACAACGACCGCGTCCGGAAACAGCCGACTGTGCCGAACACGACACCGTTTCCCTGCGCGAACGCGACGAGTTCGGGTCGTTCCTCGAGTCGACCGACGAGCGTGCACGAACTGCGCCCAGGGGACATTGACGTCATTGGGGCGATGGGTGACAGCCTGGTAGCGGGGAGCGGGGCAATGGAGGAGTTCGCCCTGGGGGCTTTCATCGAGTACAGGGGAGTCTCCTGGTGTGTGGGTACGTCATTTGATTTGACCTTCAATTATACATAGAGTCTTTCAGATTTGTGCGTGCGTGCGTTCGTAACGCGGTGATGGGGAAGGGGAAGGGCTGACGCAGGTCGGCTGGGTTGATGAGAGGAGAGCGGAAGGAAGGGGGGAGAATGGAGGAAGGAGGAAGGAAGGAGAGGGAGAGAGGAAAGGAAAGAAGGGGGTGGAGACTGGAGAGTTATCAGTCTGGCTATTCCGTGGAGTGATAGTAAGTCATTGCGTTACCACGGCAGACTGGCGATGTGTAAGAATTATCACGCGTAGAAGTGCAGGGTAGTGGTGAATTGACGTGTTCATGTTTGAAACACAAGGGGTCAGGCTAGTTTGACGATAAGAAGTGTGGTCCTTAAAGGACGTCGCAACCCTGGACTAGATTTTGACGAATGATGATATTCGATCAGCCATTTTCAGAGAGAACTATAGAAAACATCTCGATCACGGAAATTATAATTATAATCATATATATATATAAATATATATATATATATATATATATATATATATATATATATATATATATATATATATATATATATATATATATATGTGATATGATCA
>OZ023335.1:27638737-27663737 GCA_964007535.1 Brachyptera risi | reverse complement strand
CCTTCCCCCATCCATGATCTAGTCTGGCAAATTGTCCTCCTCCCCTGAAACAGGTGCCTGGAAAATTGTCCGCTGGCAAATTGCCCATACACCAAAAAATTGCGCTGTTCATGTAGAAACTTATAGAAAAATAAAACATCATGAGTTAATTGTCTGGCACAGAAATTGGGTTAATTTCTCTCATTCCACACCTCAATTAGACGAGCTTTAGCGAGGACTCAATTTGACATACTGAAAAAAATTGGTGTTCGTTTTTATGTTTTTTTTCAATGTTTTTTTGTCGGTTCTCCACAGGTCAAACGGCTTTAGCTATCAACTTCAAACTTTTTTTCATTGTGGTTCCTCATCTAGCTTAGATCTGTGTTGTTTTGTGGCATTATCGGGTGGTAACTTTTATTTTTATGAATTTTAGAAATTTCAAAAATACTCGTTAGAATAACACGGCGGAAAAATAATTAAAAAAATTTTATTTTCAAAAAAGTAGAAATTCTGTGTGAAGTTGAATAACATCTTGATACACATTTCTGGAGATTCTCAGCATGATCGGGTCAGCCATTTTGAAGAAAAAACATGAAATGTGCTAAATTGGCACCACTCGAAGCCGTTTTTACCCATTTATAACTAAAATGTTACCCAATTGGCGAATTTAGGCAAAAGTTTGGCAATGAAGTCGACATACTATTACTTCACGCTCGTCTAACAACGCGTATGTGGCGTTTTACTAGTTTATATCAACGACTTTGTGTCCGATATCATCATTCATTATCGCTTTGGAACCCTATTTGTTTCCATCAAATTACCCGACAAGTGAAATGCAAATGTGCACGGCGGATTTGCAGATAGCGAGGCTAGTCATGCGTACAAGAGATCAGACGTCTGACCTGCGCATGCCTGGCAAGCCTGTGAAAATACCCTGAAAAAAACAGTGAAAGTGATGACAATGATTAACGAGATTATTCATACGCATGCGCATATACTTACATAACGAGTCATACGAAAATGCCGAATAAGAAGTTGTATTTTTGAATGTGATTAGATGAAATATGTGAATCCTCAGCCGCTCTCTGTAGCTCAGTCAACTGAGACACCTCTTTATAAACTGAAGTCACCGTTGGGAGTGGGTTCGAGTCCCGCATAAAGCATGGGTTTCTGTATCATCACTCCATAGTGTCATAATTAGATGAGCGTAGCGAAGATTCCATTTCACATACCGAAAAATGGGCTTGGTTTTCATGTTTGTTTTTTTGTTTGTATTTTTGTACGCGGCATACAGGTCGGGAAATAATACCTATCGATTTGAAATTTTTTCTGCATATTTCTGTCATACCAGAATAGGCTGGGATTGTTTTTCAGAGAAATCGTTCGGAAGGTTTTTCCTGAAAAGAATCGGAAAGTTTGAAAAATCCTCATAAGAATAACCCGAAGGAAAAATAATAGAGAAACAAGAATTTTCAAAACCTCTCAAATTTCCATCGAATATGAACAATATTATTATACACCTATTCAGAGATTTTTGCAACAATCGGATGAGAAATAACAAAGAAAACGCAATAAAAGTGTACGTTTCATTGAATATTTGGATCAATTGGTTTTGCAAAAAGTATATGCGACAGGTTGCAGCACTATAAATATCAAAAAGTTGCAGGTAACGATTTTGAAAGTTTGAAGTAATCCAAGGTCCGTAGATGTGGATCGGTCTGAAGAAATGTTTTTCAATCTAGATTGCCATACTTCTAAGCTCATCTCACAACGCAGATCCCGCGTTTTCCTAGTCACTTGATCATTCGTACCCCCATATAACCTAGCTGTTGGTGGTGTCGTTGAGAAAACAATAATAATAATCGTCGTGAATCCTTCAAGAAATATGCAGGTTTTTCAAATAATTGACCTCATATGAGCTTCATATGATCATATAATATATATATATATATATATATATATATATATATATATATATATATATATATATATATATATAAAATATATATTATATATATATATATATATATATATATATATATATATATATATATATATATATATATATATATGATGTTTTCACGTAGGTTTTGGCGGATGTAATTGATGTTGGATATCATCTCCAAAGACATATCCAACATATATATATATATATATACACATATATATATATATATATATAAATATATATATATATATATATATATATATATATATATATATATATATATATATATATATATATATATATATATATATATATATATATATTAAATGATATATCATTTGATTCTGGTGATATGATACTATCTAATAGGTATACATAATATTTATCATAAGAATACACATCCAAGATATCTGATCAAACTCTTTATGGACTGCCCAGTTCCACCTATACCCAATTACACCACTGGGCTCGTCACCAATCAAATCAGCTCATCAAAAATAATCCCCATTAAAATCTTCATCGGTTTTCCCCTCTTAAATAACACATCATCACTCGTTCACTCTCGCTTTCATTCGGTCCACACCTCTGTTATTCAACGACAGTTCGACACCACTGATCGTAATGTTATCCAATAGGCGGAACACCCGTTCAAACATTCACTTTATATAATCGGAACACCGAAACCACTTGTACAAGTTTTTTTTTGTATGATACCGTACTACACTTGTGATGTCATACTTTTATCAGTGGAAGAAAAATGTTTTACAGATCGAATAAAAGTCAAAATTTTGGTAACTGTACCAAAACAGAAAATCTGTTGAAATGAACATCTGTTGATGTGAATTATCTGTTGGTAACAGAAAATCGTTTCAGTTTTGAATATTCAACTCTTTTGAAAGATGTAGTTTGTTTTTCGATCATAAATATTGTCCTAGAAAATCATTGACACTTGAAATATCCCATATTCCCGAAGCAATATAATTGTAATTTATTCATTTATATTGCGTTACTTTAACTTGTATTGGGTTATTGGGTATATTGGGTACGCACTGTACTGATGATTGAGATCTATTGGCGTCGGTGAATGATATATAAGATGTATAACTCTTGATCTGTAACACACCAACACCTGTTGAATGAATTTGTGATTTTTCATGTTATTATTACATGTCATGTTGTTGATGTGGTACAAATGATTGCTTTGTTCTAATAACATAGATCTGATATAAACCCAGACAGCGAAAGATGAAGGCTCGAACCACCCGTGCGGTGTTGTTGTGGAATAGGGGAGACGGTCGATCGGAACCTTAATCATTCAGTATATTATCGATCGACGTACTGGATTTTCCGTTACCAACTGTTGTACAATTAGATTATGTAAAGTTAATACCCATGAATCATGTATACTGGTTTTGTGAATGGTGATTGGACGAGTGACGAATAGTGTATTCGAGGGGGATCAAACCACAGTGTGACATTTTCAGTGTCAACATCACATATAAACGATCGTGATGGCTGCCCGTTTGATCATATCGTAGTGGAACTGCCTCACCAGAGAAGTATCCCATGAAATAATGTCACTTCATAATAAGCGTTTACAACATGTTGAGTTTTATTTATAGTCCATTATTATAGTTTACACTGGTTTATTAATTGTTCATCCATTTTCTTCTTGTGTAACTTCTTACAGGCAATTCGAATTGAAATTCGAAAAATCATTTTATTAGAAGAGCTTCAGAGAGGATTCGATTTTACATACTGGAACAAATTGGGGTTCGTTTTTATGTTTTTTTTTTTATATATGTTTTTTGTCGGTTTTATACAGGTCAAACGGCTACAGCTATCAATTTCCAACTTGTTTTCTTCATGGTACCTCATCTAACTTGGATCTGTATAGTTCCGTGGAATTATCGGATGATAACTTTTTTTCAATGAATTTTCGAATTTTCGAAAATACCCATTAGAATAACACGGCGAAAAAAAAATTATTTTCGAAACAGATGAAATTTTGTGTGAAGTTGAATTACATTCTGATACACATTTCTGGAAATTCTCAGCTTGATCGGGTCAGCCATTTTGAAGAAAACCCATAAATTGTGCTAAATTAGTACCACTCGAAGCAGTTTTTACCCATTTATAACTTGAATGTCACTCAATTGGCGGATATAGGCAGAAGTTTGGCAAAAAAATCGACATACTATTACAATCCGCTCGTCTAACAACGCATATATGGCGTTTTCCCATTTGTATACAATATAATACATGAAGAATTACAATTTTGAGAAATGTGCAATTTTCATTTTTCACATAGTTAACGTAGTCACACACACCTTTGGTATAGATAGATTAAACCATGGAAAAGACAAAATAAAAAATGAAGTAAATAAAGATATTGTGTCCCTTGAATTATGGTAAGATCCAATTAATTAATAAATAATAAACTGCGGAATGAAAAGATCACAAAATGACAGTTAGACGAGGTAAATAATGCCATTTCAAACGACGCGTCAACGACAAGGTTACCATTTTCATATATTGGGTTTCCACGACGCACTCTACTGATGGCTACGATCTACTGGCGTCGGTGGATGATGAATGAGATGATGGGATGATGAGATGAGAGTTATTTGGTGTTTTGTATGGTGGGAAGGAGTCGGTCGTGGCTTGTAGTTACGGAACCATCCCAGTATTGACCTGAACAACAGAGGAAAACCACAGAAAAACCCTGGCAGGATGGTCGACCATGGCGGGAATCGAACCCCGGTCTCCCGAATAACGGTTCAGTGTGTTACCACTCGGCCACGCGTCTCGGTGACAAGGTTACTAGTTGATATGTCATGATAATACTGGATATATCATGTCAAATAGCGGCAGGAAATGTCTGAAGAGAGTGCATACAATGTATGCCAATAACGCAACACACCTAAGAGAACTTTCAAATACAAGCCGTTGAAGGAATATCAATTGTTTTCATAAAGACTGACGGTGCAATAAACTTTATCACGTCGATTCAAATCGAATATTTGTTTTTTTCTCTGCATTGTTTATGTTGGATTGAATATGAAACTATGGAGATCAGAAGAGGAACTTCCTATTATAAATATCACATACACGAAAAAAAAGAGTAGTAGATGAAAGATGAGAAGGAATGAAGAAAATATAAGATGCAGGATTTCAGAAAAAAGGTTGAAAATACAATTGACCATTGTAGATCGTCCGTCCTCGTGATGTCACAAAATATAAAAACCAATCAAGTGGACAGTGAAGCAGTGGAAATAGAGAAATAACCAAACAAGGTATCTGAAATTTCCCCTGCTTCGTATAAGTCACGCCCATCTACAATGGTCACTTGTTCGAATTGCAGTGATATACGATATTCTGATATATAAATACACATGCGAGATTCCTGATATAATATGGATTGTTCAGATAATTGTTTGGCAATTTCATTGAATGTGGTAAGATTACATCATATGTTTTTTTTCGATATCAACGAAGCTTGATACAGAACTATTGTTCCCCAATTAAGGCTGTATGAATGAAAGATAGGATCGTTAGGACGGGGCACCATAAGGGAGATCTTACCGCCCATTATTGTATTCATTTCAAATTACAAAAATAGAACGAAATTTAAACACCAGGACTGTACTTTCTGTGACCATACTTTTCCGCCGTAGATAACAGTCTTTCAGTTTCCGAAAGTCCGGAACACATTATAAGTAAAACCGTTTCTGTGATATATCCGGACATTACCAGCATTGGTATCACGAGTAAACCAAACACGAATGTCGATATATTCTACATTGAATCGAGTCTTTTATGATTTTATGAATCATAATATTCGATCTTGATTAAAATCCGGGCCAAGTCGGAGAAAAAATATTGAGGCATGCACTGGTTTTCGGTCCACTTGGAAGATACCTTGAAATAAAACCCATTGCATTTTAATGAATTACATCTGAAAAAAAAACCTCATTCACTTTCGATGCAATAATGTACGTGTATTTGTAACCACGTGAGATGAAGGTTCCCACCGACCGTCTCATCTATCTCACACCTATAGCGCACGGTGATTCGCGCATTCAACTCTCCGGGCGGAACTTGTATCCAATAGAGATTTGTATTTCTCTGGAAGAGTTCTGATTTTCTCTTGAACGTATTCATTCATTTCCATGGATAATATATTCAATGAGAAAAATGGAGCGAAGTCTAATTACCAACTCTATACTAAGGCCTGGTATTACCAAGGCCAGTTAGTATTTATCTGAGAGTTGGTGAAAACTAATAGCATAGGTAACCATGGTGATAACAATTTTGAACTGTCAGATAAAGGCTGACAGGACTTGGTAATATCGGGTCTAAGTCTAATTGCTAACTTTAATTATTTAAAATTCAAACTCTCTAATAAATTACAAGAAATCATAAAATATTTCGAATACAATTGAATTCAAAAACCTTTTTTTATGAACTTTTTACGCGAAGCTTATCATTCTTCAAATACATATGATAACAAGATGTAGTGATTCGATTGAATCTTTCAAATTTTACTCAAGTAATCATATTTTAAATGTAGGCCTACTGATTTCTCTTGATCAATATGCAATTTATTATGATCATTCATTGTTTTAGTAATTAATTGAATGTATCAACACCCTTCAACAACTTAACTTGATGTGTTTTATGTAGTGTTATATGTGGATCAAATATAGACAATACATATATTATTGAAACCACATCGTGTACTCTCTATCTCCTTCAGGTGGTGAGAAAACCTGGCGACAATATCTCACCCTGCCCAACATCCTGAAAGAGTTCAACCCCAACCTGGTGGGCTACTCGCTGGGCACGGGCCAGTTCTTCGAGCCCAACGCCCGCCTCAACGTGGCCTTCCCCGTGTCAGCAAGTGCTGACGCCTACACGCAGGCCAAGCTACTGGTCAGCAGGATCAGAGCACATCCCAAGATCAACATCAAGGACGACTGGAAGGTCAGTATATTGAAGTGGTGCTGATGTTTCATTGCTGAATATATATATATATATATATATATATATATATATATATATATATATATATATATATATATATATATATATATATGAAATTATATATTTACCGAGACGCGTGGCCGAGTGGTAACACACTGAACCGTCATTCGAGAGATCGGGGTTCGATTCCCGACATGGTTGACCATCCTGACAGGGGTTTTTCGTGGTTTCCCTCTGTCGTTCAAGTTGATACTGGGATGGTTCCTTAACAACAGGCCACGACCGACTCCTTCCCACCATTCAAAACACATAATAAAATAACCTTACATCCCATCATCTCATTCATCATTCACTGACGCCAATAGATCGTAGTCATCAGTATAGTGCGTCGTTAAAACCCAATATAGAAAAAAAATATGTATATTTTTTGTTAGGTGTTCTAATTTGAAATTTTCAAGTTCAAAATCAATTAATTTGAGCCTGGTTTAAAATGTGAAGAACATGTGTGTTCATCATTCGATATATTTATGAATGCATTTATCCCACAGTTGAACCCTTTCAGGATTCTGTGAATTCATGTTCAGTGTGAATTTAATTTTTCTATCCAATAAAGAGCCAATGAAAAAAAAGGAAAAAACTTCATATGTGGACAAATTATACAATTTATCAGACCCCAAAAGTCATGACTTGTCTGTGGGTCTTGTAACACAAATTTTTCATTGTTGATGTATTTATGATAATATGTTGTATTTACTTCACATCTGTGGTTTTTTGTCACTTCAAGATATATATACTCATTGACAACAGAAAATGAGGAAAGAAAATGTAGTAGAAGTATTAGTAGTGGTAGTAGTAGAAGTATTAGGGTAGTTGATGTTTATTACCAAGTTAAGTTATTCTACATTGATGCATGATATCATTTTTCATGGAATCATTCATTTTCATTAGTATTCTATCGGAAAAATGAATAAAGATGATAAATTATAGAATTTATCCGATGAACTGTCCACAGTGGAGTGAAAATTAGGATATTTTATCAATAATCCACCAGAGTAAGGCAAGTAACATTTAAAGATGAGCACTAGAGAACATTCTCATCTTCAGTTGACGTGAGATAATATTGGTAGATAAATACCAGTGAAAATGAAAGTCATTAGTCAAGAGTTTTATTTGTTTACTAGTCGCAATAATCAACTGTCATCATTGATTTGGATGTCACGTGATTTATTATATCATAGTTCTCAGTTTCAAGTTTTAAGCCTGTACGGGGCTGTGAAGTCGCCTCCCTTTCACATGAATATCGATATTTTCAGGCTCGAATGGGATGAAAATAATATGAAACCTAAAAGTGATAGTGAATGAATGAATATCAGGGTTTTAAGGCGCATCGACAGCGAGGTCATTTAGCTATTTTATTGTAGTTTATTGTTAGCTATATTTATATATAGCTATATATACTATAGATAGTATTTTATTGTTCATAATTGATTAGACGAGCTTTAGCGAGGATTTAATTTGACATACTGAAAAAATTGGTGTTCGTTTTTTTTTCATTTGATGTTTTTTTGACGGTTCTCCACAGGTCAAACGGCTACAGCAATCAACTCCAAACTTTTTTTCATTATGGTTTCTCATCTAACTTGGATGTGTAGAGTTTTGTGGTATTATAGGCTGGTAACTTTTATTTTTATCGACTTTAGAAATTTCAAAAATACTCATTAGAATAACACGACGGAAAAAAGGAAATATTTTCATTTCAAAGAGAAATGAAATTCCGTGTGGGGTTGAATTACATCTTGATACACATTTTTGGAAATTCTCAGCTTGATCGAGTCAGTAATTTTGAAAAAAACTCATAAAATGTGCTAAATTGGTACCACTCAGAGCAGTTTTCAACCAATTAAAACTTAAATGTCACCCAATTGGCGAATGTAGGCGAAAGTTTGGCAAAGAAGTCGACATACTATTACTCTCCTCTCGTCTAACAACGCATATATGGCGTTTTCCTAGTCATACAACAGTCAGTCCAAGGACAAAATGTTCGAACATTAACAAGCATCATCCATGATACATTCATTCATTGAATAATAGCATATGCTGACCAGAAACTCTTTCAGTTTGGATTTGAGATTATAATGGTTCACCAACGTATTTCAACTTCCTCTAATGATCGCAAAGTGTATTGACAAGTTCGCATCCTGAGTCCTTGAGTCCCTAAGCAAACAAGGTCAGTCAATGGCTTCCAATTATACAAGCTAATTCTTTCCCTGCTATGTACTACGGGTGTGGACAACGCATTGGTCACAGCGATATCGTCATTTACAACATACATAATCACATCAAGAATATATCAGTTATGCAATGTTAATCACAACCCATAAAACTACATTTCAATGAAACATGACTATGTTCATGTCACTAACTTCACAGAAAACTAGAAATCATCATCTCAATTTCAGAAATTGAAATTGATCTTCCGTCCTCCGAAGACCAGGGCGTGGATTCATAAAGGGTCCTATCTTAAGGATATCTCAAGTTAGAACCATTTTACTGAGTTGAGACCAATATTGGTCCTAACTCTGTGAAATTATCCCAACTTGAGGCCAATAAAAGTCTCAACTCAGTAATTAATGATCCTAACTTGAGACGTTCTGAAGATGGGAATTTTTGTGAATCCAGGCCCAGGAGTCATGACGTAGGCATTACCGATTCTGTATCGGAACATGGAGATAATCGAGTCATATCTACGTCACAGATCGGTTAAAGAACCGGGTCCTGGAGGACATATAAATTGATTAAAATTTCTAAAATGAAGATGACGATTTCTAGTTTTCTCTGAAATTATGGTATATCGTCATTATTCGTTGAAATATAGTTCCAGTGGTGACAAAAAACACGATTGCATTGGGAATTTATATATATATATATATATATATATATATATATATATATATATATATATATATATATATATATATATATATAAGATGTGCAACGTTAATATTGCAAATTGTTCAAAAGAAGGTTCACAATTTTCCTTAATATATTCAACTCGATTGTGATAATCTAAATCTAATCCCAGTACATCAGTCTCATACTGTGATGATTTCTATTTCATCTCAATCATGATTCGGTAATTTCACCGATCTGCTTAGCAGTCTTAAGATGGCTGACATAACAGTCAAGTGCTTGAACTTATCGGTGGTGTTTATTTAGTGACTGAGCAGATGAAGCCGGAAGCCAGCTAGTATTACATGTCCAATTGTAGGATATTGAAAACCACTCGAAATACAGGACAGGAGTTTCGTTGAGATGTAGAATGCGATTATTTTCAACCAATCAAACGAATATTTTCGGCAAGAATATTGTGAGGAAAATAAATAGAGTGAAATTTAAATTCACGCTGGAGCGATATTGACAATCATCAACCATTACTCCGTATTGTATACTCATAAATATATATATATATATATATATATATATATATATATATATATATATATATATATATATATATTACCTCACCGAGATCCATTTTCATACAGCTGATAGCGACATATGCTCGCTCCAATCTCAGCGGCCATATTGGACATTTACAAATAGAATATCAGGAGGAATCGATTCGGAAATGCATAATATGTGGGAAACTTCCCGGTTTGAAAAGCTGTGTGAAACTACTGCCAAGGTACAAATATGTCACGTATTTCAGCACTATAGATCCATGGTTAAATCAACTGTTGAAATCTCTCGAATGAGAAATAAGATCATATTCTGAGTTATTTGGATGTTTGATTATTCTAAACTGTACGAAGATCACTGGACAATTATTAACGAAGTTTACATTCTCTAAAAATCGAATTAAAACGACGCATTATACTGATGTCTAAAATTTACTGGCGTGGGTGAATGATGAATGAGATTGTGAGATGAAAGGTTATTTCATCAGGTGTTTTTGGATAGTGGGGTGGAGTAAATCGTGGTCTGTTGTTAAGGAACCATCCTGGTATCAACCTGAACGACAGAGGGAACCACAAAAAACCCTGTCAGGATGGTCGATCATAGCAGGAATCAAACCTCCGTCTCCTGAGTGATGGTTCAGTGTGTTAACCACTCGACTACTCGTCTCAGTAGTCAGTCCCACATCACATTGCCAAGTTACAACGCATCAATTAATTAATGTTACGACTACAATCGCTATTAAAACCAGCTCTTCATTTTCGACTTGAAACCGATATGTGTATAGCATGTATCGTTCCTTAATTAAGGCTGTGGATGAAAGATAGGATCGTTTGGACGGGGCACGACAAGAGCGATCTTACTCCCCCAAATCTAATTAATTATCACCTTGGGGGTCCTTAGGTCCTCAAATACCTTAGTTGTGATAAAATCGTCCTTTTGGTACTCCGTCCGAACGATACTACCTTGTCAATTCAATCCTCACAAGAGGAACAATGACACAGTGTCGAATTCTCAGTACATATGTAGTAATAACAACACTGACTCAATCGTTTTGATCATCATAATCATTACTAATGATTTTAATGATTTTAATCATTTTAATCATTTCAATCGTAGCAACGATAGAGTCGGATTCAATTGTGCCACGCGGCTAGCGATTGACAAACCTTTTAAACTTTCTACAATCAATTAAATCAGATTTAAATTCCACAACACTTGACTATCCACTTGCATCTGGTATAAATGACGGCTCGAACCACCCGCTCGCTAGTGGTGTGGAATAATTGAAACAGTCGACCGGAACCCTCGCATCTCGTGGATACAAAGTAATAGTTTATTGTTGAGATACGATAGATCGAAACACCTGTGCGTTAATGGTGAGCGATATGGGAGACGGTCGATCGGAACATTCATCTCTCGGGGATAAAATTATATGTAAAACAGGTTCCGTTTTCAGCTTGCACATTTTCAAATGATCGAAACGCCATACCGTTAATGTTAATACATAGGAGAGACGGTCGATCGGGATTAGCTATGACATTACATGTTTCGAATACAGTATATTGGCTAATGTTATGAATAGTTTGATTTAATCAAGGCTGAAAAGTCAAGGCACTTATAGTGTGTGTTCAATCTTTCGTAATACGAGCTAATTGGTAAGAATTAGTTAATTGATGGAATTAATATATTGGGTTAATAGTACTGATAATTAAATGCCTAGGGGCGTAATTGTACCTCAAATTATCACGACAGAATGCATTCAAATATCATTTCTCACAGTTTGTTCAGAAATAATTTTCAAGGTTCATAATATATAGAACATCAATCAATTGACTACTCGCAGTCTCCGCCCCCTTGACGTCAGAAATCATACCGTCCAATCAACAGGGCTGTTAGAACTTTTTTTTTTTTTTAATAACATCGAAACTTGATACAAAATCATTGTTCCCCAATTAGGGCTATGGATGAAAGATAGGATCGTTTGGACGGGGCACCACAAGGGCGATCTTACCACCCCATTTTGATTATCTAAAACTAATGGTCTTCAACACCAGAACTGCGCTGTCTGTGACCATAGTTTCTCGATAATTTTTAGAACTGTAGTCAAATTCAAATATCCAATCGGGTTATCTTCAAATGACCACAAATGATATAGATCCAACTGACCGACTGGTGAATCCACGCCTATTTCGAGTCGTCAATTGAAGTGTGTGAATAAAACATGTAAGATTGAACATGTTGCATGTTTTCCCAGATGGTGACGCTGTTCTTCGGGGCCAATGACCTCTGTTCGGGACATTGCTACAACAAGACGGGCTCCTCGGCCGAACAGCACAAGAGGAAACTCCAGAAGGCTCTGGATTACCTCCAGAAACATCTGCCTAGGACTTACGTGAATCTGGTGCCAGCTTTAGGTAGGATTCAGACGTCTACAATCTGAGATTATACTCATTCCACTCTGGATTATAGATATCGTGTCTTTCTCCATGGTTATCTTACCTTGGATCATGGATATCGTACCCTACATTATGAATATCGTACCCAGGAAAGATTTGAGAAAGTCCTCTTTCTTACCTATATGGCCTGTGGAGATTGGAATGGCAACAGGCGGATTGTGGAGGGGGGCCCAACCTTGAAAAAGAAAAGAAAAATGTTGTAGTGCTTAGGGAAGCGTTGTGAGAGGATTTGATAATTTGTTGGTTACTTCTTTAGTAATTGAGTATATTTCCTGATAATTTTTCTTCTTTCAAATTTCCTTAGCTGAGATTATATTAAACATATCCATAATTACATGTTGAAAATTTCAGTTTTACAAAACAAAATTGCAGACAATACATGTGCAACCGTCTTGTTCTCTAATGAGGACAACGGTTTACCAATTCGTGAAAAATTAATTTCCCATTCTTTTCTGAATCCAGAACCACTAACACAAGAACTGTATCATAGATAGTACAGTTCCGATAGTAATGAAGAAAATATAGAAATTTGGAAACAAATGCAGTAAAATGAAAACTTTCGAAACTTAAAACTGCGGAGTGAACTAGGAAATAATTATTAATTCATAGAAATGTATGCCAGAAAATCATATTGAACTGATATCATTTGGTACCATGAATCATCAACGAATTGATTCATGTATTTTTTTTTTTGGGGGGGGGGAGACGCTTTCCTGTCCCCCTCGAGGGGCCGCATGTGCTCTACACGGGCTCGTTGTTCGCTCGCTTCAGACTCGGGTTCAACATGCATCGTGTGCTAGGCGTAACCCGTAGACTAGCCCGCCGAACTCATACTCACATAATCGCCGCCAATTCCCTTACTTACACTTTCGATATATTTCACATCTCATATATATATTTTTTTATATCCAAAATATTCATCTAGGTTTTCCAAAACAAGGAATCCCATCATTTTCTTTTTGAAGAATTCTAAAATTTTTTAATTTTTAGCTCAAAATTCTGTGAATGCGGTAACCTCCGTTTTTCAATTACCAACAAAATGCAAACGCAATCATATATTGACATCTCAAAAATTACGGCCGTGAGGGTTTGCGGCGTGAAATACGAGCCTCTTGAGAGCCCGCATCTCAGACAGATTTGCAGGGTGCACTTCCGCCACATATATCTCAAGAACTACAAATATTACGGACTTGCAGTAAAATGCAATGAATGAACAATACCCTCACAATTGGACATGCCCAATCGAAAATTGAAGAATAATTCTATTATGGAGCAATAATTGAATCAAACTATGCTTAATTTGATGGTTTTAATTGTTTTATTCCCGATTACCAAATAATAGTAGAAATAAATTAAAAACGCACATCCTCAAGTTCAATTTTGCTCATCAATATTTGAAATTTTCATTCGCCTTTAATTCTTTAGTTTTCCCAATTTCCTTGGCCAAAATGTGTAATGTAACTAGATTTTACCCAAATTATGAAATGAAAAACTCCCCCATCTAGCGGTGGTCACTGGAACTCTTCCAATATCATTCTTTTTTCACTTCTCAACCAACAATCAAACTTTTGAACGCACATCGAACTTGGGTCGAGCATTTCGAAGAGAAACATTCTCAGCTATGATGCGGACTCTTAAGGCATTGCCACCACTTTTTCGTACAATTGTATACGTGAGCATGATCAATGAATGAATGAAAAAAGAATGGTTATTCAGACGTACAATTCGTGCACAAGTGATCTGTGAGGCTCGATCTGTTGAAACCCACATCTTCTGTTGAAACCTCAATTATACCGTCATAAACTCTGACATCAACAACAACAACAACATCCGATTGTGCGTAAACAATACGTCAGTCACTTGTTTTACATACATAATTTGATGAGCGAAGCGAAGACTCAATTTCACCATACACGAGGAAAAGTTTTTTTTTTGTTTTTGTTCGCGCTCCACAGGTCAGACAAAAATTCAAAATTAGTTGAAACTTGGCTCACACAAGTATCATTATCTAATTCGATACTGTATAGTTTTGGGGCGCAATCGGTTGAACCACTTCCGAGAAAACTCATTTCAAAGTTTTCAAAAATCTCATGAGAATAACCCAGAGAAACAAATTCAGTAAAAATATTTTATCCGAGAGAATTCAAATTTCCAGGGCATTTCAATTCAATAATGATACACATTATTCTGAACTCCCACTCAAATCGAATCAGCCGTTTTGATGTAAAAAAAATATATAATGTAATTTTTATAAATCACTCAGAGCTATTAAGATACCTATTAAATCCAAGCTACAGGTGACACCACTTGATTGTGAACGATTAAAACAAAGCCTTCTCCATTATCATAGAAATTATTAATTAAAAATAAGATGGCAGTGATGTAATGGTTTGGATCTCAAGGTGTATATATATATATATATATATATATATATATATATATATATATATATATATATATATATATATATATATATGTATATATATATATATATATATATATATATATATATAATAACCAATCCAAAGATGAGTTGATATGTTCCAGCTCATCCATCAACTCGGCAACACATAACGCGTTTGCCTAGTTAACATAGTTCACTCGTTTCATCGAGCCAACATGAGAGACGGCTCCAGGGCAGGAATTCCTCCAAGTCACATTTGTTTCGAGAGCCGGATAAACGATCAACGAAAACTACTTGCATAGTTTCAAAGTTTCTACTCAATTATGTGTGACTTTGAAAAGGGAAATTCGAATGAATTTTTAAACGGTTAATAATTGGGAGAAAAAAAAAGGATGTAAGCACAGAATTTGACATGCTAATTGTATGGATTAACAATGGAAGGTGCCGCTCTCGGTAGCTCGGTCAGCTGAGGCACCGCTGTGATGATTGAAGTCCCCGTTGGGCGTGGGTTCGAGTCCCGCTCCAGGCATGGGTTTTTGTGAAGGTCCTTTCACTTATCATCACTTTATAGTTTCATGATCACCTCTGCTCATTCGTACCCCCGTATAACATAGTTGTGGTGGGGTCGTTAAGCAAACAATAATCACCAATCAACATGGAAGGTTCGCTCAACATTAAGGAATATTCGAATTTGCGTTTTGTTCACTGTGTAGATGATTGATATCCTATATGGAACGAAAAATTGTTAAGGGGACCCAGAACTCTCTTCTTTCCAATTTCGAATTATATTGAAATAATAATTTCAATTTTTTTTTCTTCTAATTATGTGTGAGCAATATAATGATGGGTATGGTGTGCAAGTTTCAATGATTTATGTTGATTGGTTGAGCGGGAAATAATTCCTACATTTGGTCATAATTATCTTATTACATGTCATATGGCTACCCCAATAAAATCCAATTTCCAATCATGTGCGGGGCCAGCGTGAAGTTGGCACCGCACATGGATCTGGTTAAGTAGTGCCAGCACTAAAATAGCACTAACAATTCAATTTGCGGCACTAACCTGCACTAACGATTGACATCTGTTCATATTGAATTTGGCACATGTGTGGGGTCAACTTCACGGGGGTCTAACCGTTCCTTGTCCCAACTACCAGAACACAAATACAAGACAACTTCAATTGAAATACGCCTGAAAGTTATGCAAAAAAACCTCCCACCGCCTACCAAATCACCGCCTTCCCAATTCAACAATCGAACGAGAAGAAAGTGAAAGTCGATACCGTTTTGCCGCGCTTTTCGGGATCTTCAATGAAACAAATACATTCATTTCATGAATGAAAGTTACAACACTCGTGTTGACGAGAATGGAAAGTTCCGAACGACCGTCTCCTCTATCCGTAAACATTACCGCACGGGTGTTTCAAACCTTCACATCTTGTTTATACAAGTCTAGCGTAGTATTTTGACACACCTCTTGTCATAAAAACAATCAACTGGGCCGATTGACCGTCTTTCCCAT
This sequence comes from Brachyptera risi, assembly GCA_964007535.1. Classification (NCBI taxonomy): domain Eukaryota; kingdom Metazoa; phylum Arthropoda; class Insecta; order Plecoptera; family Taeniopterygidae; genus Brachyptera; species Brachyptera risi. The sequence continues at coordinate 27,646,981 of OZ023335.1, read as the reverse complement.
CCGATAACACGACCGATTGGAAGTGTCGATCCGTCAGTTTCCACTATTTCAAGTACCTAAATAAACCGGTCGAATCGCTTGGAAATGCACTTGCTAGGAAAAGATGAAATCGAGTTAAATAGTTTATGAGAAAAGATATATTTTAATTGATTTTAATTGATGTTAATGTGATAAATAAAGATACATGGTAATCGTTTATCGAGAAAACGATTAGATTTAATTGAGATATTTCAAACAGTTATGTGAAGCTATTCTATATATAATTCCAGCGATCATGATTTTAATGTAATTGAATAATTAGTCGAATATATATAATATAAACTGTTCCAGTGAATTTGTCTGAATTCATTTTTTAGATGGTGATTTTCTTTTCAATAGAATATACTCATCTATTTTCTTTAATAATTGGAAATATGGAGCAATTAAACAAGGTACACAGAGATACCAAGAAGGTAACAGAGAGGTAACAGAAAGGTCACAGAGAGGTAACAGAAAGGTAACAGAAAGGTTAAATAGTGGTAACAGAGAGGTTACAGAGATATTACAGAGAGGTTACAGAGATTGAGGTTACAGATAGGTAACAGAGAGGTAACAGAAAGGTAACAGAAAGGTTAAATAGTGGTAACAGAGAGGTAACAGAGATATTACAGAGAGGTTACAGAGATTGAGGTTACAGATAGGTAACAGAGAGGTAACAGAAAGGTCACAGAGAGGTAACAGAAAGATAACAGAAAGGTTAAATAGTGGTAACAGAGAGGTTACAGCTAGAGGTAACAGAGAGGTAACAGAAAGGTTATATAGTGTTAACAGAGAGGTTACAGAGTGGTAACAGAGAGGTAACATGAAGGTAACCGAAAGGTTACATAGTGGTGACAGAGAGGTTACAGAGTGGTACCAGAGAGGTAACATGAAGGTAACAGAAAGGTTACAGAGAGGTAACAGAAAGATAACAGAAAGGTTAAATAGTGGTAACAGAGAGGTTACAGCTAGAGGTAACAGAGAGGTAACAGAAAGGTTATATAGTGTTAACAGAGAGGTTACAGAGTGGTAACAGAGAGGTAACATGAAGGTAACCGAAAGGTTACATAGTGGTAACAGAGAGGTTACAGAGTGGTAACAGAGAGGTAACATGAAGGTAACAGAAAGGTTACAGAGTGGTAACAGAGAGATTACAGAGAGGTTACAGAGATTAAGGTTACAGATAGGTAACAGAGAGGTAACAGAGAGGTTACAGAGATTAAGGTTACAGATAGGTAACAGAGAGGTAACAGAGAGGTTACAGAGTGGTAACAGAGAGGTAACATGAAGGTAACAGAAAGGTTACAGAGTGGTAACAGAGATATTACAGAGAGGTTACAGAGATTAAGGTTACAGATAGGTAACAGAGAGGTAACAGAGAGGTTACAGATAGATAACAGAGAGGTCACAGAAAGGTAACAGAAAGGTAACAGAGTGGTAACAGAGATATTACAGAGAGGTTACAGAGATTGAGGTTACAGATAGGTAACAGAGATATTACAGAGAGGTTACAGAGATTGAGGTTACAGATAGGTAACAGAGAGGTTACAGATAGATAACAGAGAGGTAACAGAGAGGTAACAGAGAGGTAACAGAGAGGTAACAGAGAGCTAACAGAAAGGTTACAGAGAGGTAAACATGAATATGACCACATGGGAAGACATGTGAATCGAATGGGATATATCTTTTTTCTATCAACATCGAAATTTGATACGAAATTATTGTTCTTTAATTGAGTCTATGGATAGAAGTAGGATCGTTTGGACGGGGCATCACAATGGTGATCCTACCACATCATTTCATTATGAATAATTATTCAATTATGAAAGATGTTGAAGACTTCATCCCTCTCGTATGGAGTCTGTGTGTTTTTTGTTTTTTTTGTTTGTTCAAAAGCACTGCCCAGGTCGCACGGTTTGACTGCCCAGGTCGCACGGTTTGACTGCCCAGGTCGTACGGTTTGACTGCACAGGTCGCACGGTTTGACTGCCCAGGTCGCACGGTTTGACTGCCCAGGTCGCACGGTTTGACTGCCCAGGTCGTACGGTTTGACTGCACAGGTCGCACGGTTTGACTGCCCAGGTTGCACAGCTAGAGTGATCGACATGAAACTTTTTCTGTACACTCAGACTTATCCATCTTAGAGCTGTATAGTTTTTGGGTCATAATCCTTAATCTCATATATCATTCACCGACGCCAATAGATCGTAGTCAACCGAGACGCGTGGCCGAGTGGCAACACACTGAATCGTCATTCGGGAGACCGGGATTCGATTTCCGCCATGGTCGACCATCCTGACAGGGGTTTTTCGTGGTTTCTCAATGTCGTTCAGGTTGATACTGGAATGGTTCCTTAACAACAGGCCACGACCGACTCCTTCCCACCATCAAAAACACCTAATAAAATAACCTCTCATCACATCATCCCATCATCTCATTCATCATCCACCGACGCCAATAGATCGTGGCCATCAGTATAGTGCGTCGTTATTTATCAGGAAAGACTTCAATTAGGTCTTGATATAAAATATAATTTGTGACTATGAAGTTTTGTTATATTATGTTGAAGGTTTCTTTGTCGGTAACCGATAACTCATCTTGATATAGATATATCGACGAGATGGAGGTTCCGAGCGACCGTCCCCCCTATCCCACATCAATAGCACACGGGTGGTTCGAGCCTTCATCTCGTGTGTAACTTGTATCCACGAGTTATGAAGGTTCCGAGCGACCGTCCCCCCTATCCCACACTACCAACACACGGGTGGTTCGAGCCTTCATCAATCTATAAAACCAATCAACCACAAAGCCACACCCAAACATACTTTGAACTTCCATATACATTTCTAACCAAACCTTGTATATTTCCTTATAAATAATTCACTCGATTCACAAGATATTTACCGGCACCGATCGTCCGTCTTCTCGTTACTGTACTGTTGACGCGCTGTGGTTTTGATACGTCAATTACAAGACACAGACATCCACGTGTTTTTCGAGTAGACCTAGTGTCTCCGCTTTCTCTCTCTTGTTCCCACGTGGATCAATATTACCTGATCATTGTTCTTCTTTGTTCAATACAATGTAATAATACAAATGTATTGTCATTTTTTTTCAATTTCTATTCTTGGATGAGCGAAGCGAAGACTCAATTTCACCATACCCGGAAAAAGTGCCGTTTTTTTTTTTCGCCCTTTCGTTCAATACAATGTAATAATACAAATATATTGTCATTTTTTTCAATTTCTATTCTTGGATGAGCGAAGCGGAGACTCAATTTCACCATGCCCGAAAAAAGTGCCGTTTTTTTCGCACTCCACAGGTCGAAAAAAATTCAAAATCAGTTGAAACTTGGCATACAGAAGTGTTATCATCTTACTTGATACTGTATAATTTTTAGGCGCAATCAGTGGAACCACTTCTGAGAAAGATCATTTCAAAATTTTCAAAAATCCCATACGAATAACCCGGAGGAAAAAATTCGTCAAAAATATTTCCTTCGAGAGAATTCAATACAATGTAATAATACAAATATGTTGTCATTTTTTTCAATTCTTATCAATCGTATTCCAAAGATGAATAGTCAGGCGTTGAATGACTTTTGCTGTCGATGCGCCTAAAAACATTCATTCAAGATGAATAGTTTATATATAAATTCTTTATTAATACAAAATAAAGACTCTGCCTTGTAATGAAGGTTGCCTACAGACACAGAATAAAAAATAATAACAACGAATATAACAAATTAGTGATGGTACAAAAAAATGATAACAATATTGAGCTAATTCTAGAGAAAAAAAAAATTGTAGTTGATTAATTAATTATTTAGAAAAAGAGAGGTAAAAAAAAATGCACATAATATAAAAAAAGAGAAAAATGGCTACACACTGAATCAATTCAAATTATATAAATGGTTTCTGAAAATTGAAATGGATCCTTTTAAGGCTAAAAGAGTTATTGAATAAATGAAACTATTACTAATATTGAATCGTCTACAAAATTCCACGAAGAAGTGAGGAATTGTGCCTCTGGCACCAATCAGGAGTCCAATCACTTCCACGTCCAGCAGATTGTATAAGGCTAAAAAATATGGTATGGTGGGCTCGTAGATCAATTTCTTCTCTGCGTCTACCTCATCAGCTTGATTGGAAGTTGTCTCAAAACGGATGGTGGGGTCGAGAATATAAGCCTGTCTTGTTAGATGAGCGTAGCGAAGCTTTCCATTTCACACTCTGAAAAAAAATGGGCTTCGTTTTTATTTTCGTTTTTTTTTTTTTTTGTAATTATGTACGCGGCATACAGGTCAGAGAAATGAATCAATCAACTTGAAACTTTTTCTGAACGTTGGTGTCATACCAGAATAGGTTGGGATTGTTATTCAGAGGAATCGGTCGGAAGGTTTTTCCGGAAAATGATCGGAAAGTTTGGAAAATCCTCATAAGAATAACCCGGAGGAAAAATACTTGAAAAACAAGAATTTTACAAAAGCTCTAAAATTCTCACAGAATATGAAAAATACTATTATACACCTTTTCAGAGATTTTTACAACAATCGAATGAGAAATAATGAAGAAAACGCAATAAACGTGTACATTTTATTGAATATTTGGATCAATTGGTTTTGCAAAGTGTTTATACGACAGGTTGCAGGTTACTATAAATATCAACAAGTTGCAGGTGAGGTTTTTGAACGTTTGAAGTAAGTCAAGGTTTGTAGATGTAAATTGAGCTGACAAGTTATTTTTCATTCTAGATTGCCATACTTCTAAGCTCATCTCACAACGCGCATCCCGCGTTTTCCTAGTAACGCGGTTAATGGTAGTTTGTTCTGGACTTTTCGAAACTGAAATACTTTTGTTTGCTGCGAAATAGTATGGTCACTGACAGTACAGTCCTGACGTCAAAGTTGATTTATTTTGTATTCTGAATTATTTCATTTCATTTCATTCATTAGCTTTTTGTTCATACCATTATATACGAGTTATAATTAAAATCATTAACATAACAAGCAGGTCTTAAAAGTTGTCAGGATTGAAATAACAATAATAATAATGAGTGACTTGAAAGTAAATTTGAATTTGGTGATAAGATCACCCTTCGAGTACCACATCCAAACGATCCTACTTGAACAATAATTTTGTATCAATTTCTGATGTTACTTTAAAAAAAAAACATGATATCTCTTCCAGATGGAGCACTATGTCAGTTCAGAACCCTTATTCTCGAGATTATGAGATTATGAGATGAGATGAGATGAGATTATGAGATGAGATGAGATTATGAGATAAGATTATGAGGTGAGATTATGAGATGAGATTATGAGATGAGATGAGATTATGAGATGAGATTATTATGCTATGGTATTTTCATAGCAATTTCAGTGAGATTACCAGAATTCCACCCAAGTAATCTCATCTCATAATCAAATAATCTCGAGAATAAGGGCCCAGGAGTTGGGCGTGGCTTATCAATAGGTCATCTAGATTTCCATTTCGAGTGAACATTAGTGTTGTTTGATTGTATGATGTATTTTGATATCTTCAATTAGTAAATTCTAATTGTCCTGGTGCTCATTTTATTCACTTATATTGGGTTCAACGATGCACTCTACTGATGGCCAGGATCTATTGGCGTCGGTGAATAATATATGAGATGGTGGAATAATGGTGAGGTTGCGAGCGACCGTCCCCCCTATTCCACACCACTAGCGCACGGGTGGTTCAAGCCTTCATCTTTTCATTTTTCATTTTTTCATCTTTCATTTTATCGGTTACCATCAAAATTAAAACAATTTTTTTCTTATATTGGGTTTTAACGACGTACTAAACTGACGGCTACGATCTATTGGCGTCGGTGGATGATGAATGAGATGATGGGATGATGAGATGAAAGATTATTTTATTATGTGTTTTGGATGGTGGGAAGGAGTCGGTCGTGGCCTGTTGTTAAGGAACCATCCCAGTATCAACCAGAACGACAGAAGCAAACCACGAAAAACCCCTGTCAGGATGGTCAACTATGGCGGGAATCGTACCCCGGTCTCCCGAACGACGGTTCAGTGTATTAACCACTCGGCCACGCATCTCGGGACCATACATTCTTCCCACATTTCCAACTGACAACCCTTGACCGCTCAACACCCCCGACCGTCCACGCTGGCTAGTAGGAGAGACGGTCGATCGGATACGTCACGAATGTGTGTCATGTCCGGAGGCGTCGAGACGAGAATAAATTACCGCAGACAAAACGCAGCTGTGTTTATCGAATGTTGCCGACAAGAGAAAGAAAACGCACGTTTCGGAATAAATTCACAGACGATTTAATCGAAAGTTTTCATAAACAAATCAGACAATTGACTTTAAATTACTGGCGATTGGACGGGAGATGGTCGAGACGTCCGTTCGGTCGGGGAGATAGCAGAGACGTCCGTTCGGTCGGGCAGATGGTCGAGACGTCCGTTCGGTCGGGGAGATAGCAGAGACGTCCGTTCGGTCGGGGCCGTGCGCGGCAGTCGCTGATAATCGGCACATCGGTCCGTGTCACGACATGTGGACGTTGTTGTTGTTGTTGTTGTTGTTGTTGTTGTTGTTGTCTTTGTCTTTGTTGTTGTTGTTGTTGTTGTTTTCGTTGTTGTTGTTGTTGTTGTTATTAGGATTTCTTGAAATATTTCCGACATTTTTTTAGGATCTACTACATTTTGTAACTTGAAAAAAATAATTGATGAGCGTAGCGAAGTCTCCATCCCACTCTTATAGGGCTTTGTCTGTGTGTTTTTTTTTTTTTTTTTTTTTTTTTTTTTTTTTTTTGTTTGTAAGCACTCCACAGGTCGCAAGGGTTGACTGATCAACATGAAACTTTTTTTGTACATGCAAACTCATCCAACTTAGAACTGTATAGTTTTTGGGATGAATCGGTCGGACCGATTTTGAGAATCATCATCTCAAAGTTTCTAAAAACCCCATAAGATTTGGCTGGGCAGAAAATGTTGAAAAATAAAATCTCTCCAAATGGAATGAAATTCTCTCTAAATGTGTATACATGGATTTTACACATTATTACGATCTTTTAAGCAATTCTGATCAGTCGTTTTGAAGAAAAAAAATAAAATGTCTGATAATATTCATAAAATATATCATAAAAATTGTGACAGAATTAAGTTGTCGAGATTCACTGCTTTCTAGATTCAAGAGTTGACCAACAATGAAGTATTTTTTATATGCGTCAAGGTGTGTAGAACACCAGAGTCAATGAAGTGGCAAGAGTAAAACTACTTTAACGACTTTAATAGCTTATTCAGATATCAAGGTGTGTAGAATACCAGAGTCGATAAAGTAGCAAGGGTAGAACTACTTTAAGGACTTTTATACCTTATTGAGATATCTCGCTCATCTTACAACGCATATTTCGCGTTTGACTAGTTTCAAAAACTAAATAATTTTTTTATCAAAATTTCCCCTTGTTGAAGTTTGTAAAATATGTGTATAAAGATGAAGTGGATTTTTTTTTGTCATGGAGCCAATCCTTGAGATGAGATAATTTCATGGTTGAAAACAAAATTCTGAGAAAAATGTGATTCAAGAAAGAGATGCCATTTGCCTAGACCTTGAATTCTGTATCATTATTGTGAAGAAAATTCACAAGAATATTCAAACACTTCTGAATTGACAGCTTTTGACATGTCTAAAATCTCAATTCAAAACTCTTGTCCAGTTGCACCAATAAAAGCAGTACAACTTCCCTTTTATAAGAACACAAAATTTGGAATATTGAGAAAATAATGAAATTTTTCATTCTCATGCAAATTTCAACTCGACCGAACCACAAAAGAAGCAGTTTCTACAGAAAAAACAGCGCGGACGTAATTGATAATAATTCCTGTACCTGAAGTATCAACAGCATGTACAAACAAATCATATTACAGTATTCATCACACTCCAATTGAGAATATTAAAAAAAAATTAAAAAAGAATGAAATGTCAGGTTTGGGTCCCCCCAAGTCGACATGTACTCGCCCCAGTCATTACGCACTCACCCAGCTATGTTATCAGAAGTATTTGAAAATATATATGCATGTGTGTGTGTGTTTTCAGACGTGTCTGTGAGCGTCCGTGTGAAGAGGTCCCTCGCCTGTCACCTTCTGCACAGACTGTTCTGCGCATGCTTCCATCAGCGTCGCGACGGCGATCCCATGACGACCATCACGCAGCTCGTGCGTGACTACCAGCA
>OZ023335.1:27623737-27633737 GCA_964007535.1 Brachyptera risi | reverse complement strand
ATATATATATATATATATATATATATATATATATATATATATATATATATATATGTATATATATATATATATATATATATATATATATATATATATATATATATATATATACATACATGTATATATATGAATGAAATGATGGGATGATGAGATGAAAGGTTCTTTTTTATTGGGTGTTTTGGATGGTGGGAAGGAGTCGGTCGTGGCCTATTGTTAAAGAACCATCCCAGTATCAACCTGAACGACAGAGGTGATCCACGAAAAACCCCTGTCAGGATGGTCGACCATAGCGGGAATCGAACCCCGGTCTCCCGAATGACGGTTCAGTGTGTTACCACTCGGCCACGCGTCTCGGTCTGTTATTCCCACACAAGGTTAAAAACGTGCGTACAAAATAAAAATCAGATTAAATTTTCTGTGGTAAACCCAACAGTCCATTGAACCTTGGTTATAGTATATTGCAAGTACAGAATGCAGTTCTACTGAATCTAGAGGTTTCGATGGTCGTCTTCTCTATTCATCAACAGTAACGGTCGAGGGTGTCGACCCGTCAGTGGAATGATAGTACCGGATATTCGATATTGTTGTGAGGAATGTCTGAACTTGAGTCAACTATTCTTCACTACATATGTTATTTCCAGGTTAACTCTCAGATTACGGTTTCATATTCTCTACTTCTCTTTTCCACATCTTCATTGACAAATATAAGACTGCTCTCAATTATTTCAATAATTTATTTTCAGTTTTTTCCCTCTTGGTTACTTCATACTGGTTAATTTCTCCTTCTCTTCTCTTATACACAGGCTTCGTCTCACGTGGGTCTTGCTTCAATTTATCCCGTTACATTCGACACCGAGTTTCAAACCAATGGGTACATGTTTTGTATTCTCCATTCTCCTCATTCAGAAATGTGTCCAATATTATTGTTAATATTTATCAGATTCAAATTTCATTCTCATTCTCATTATTATACTGAATTATTATATATACTGAATGTATAATACTGAATGTATTCCCAACAAGAAATTTTGTTATTGTTCCATAAAAAAATCATCATATATATATATATATATATATATATATATATATATATATATATATATATATATATATATATATATATTATATATATATATATATATATATATATATATATATATATATATATATATATATATATATATATATATATATATATATATATATATATTCTCTCAATTTTTTATGTCGAATGGAAATTTTTATATATTTTAAAATTATAATAATGAGGAGAATGAAAAAAAACTCATATATGTATTTTTATATTGGCACATTATAATATCATTGGAACTCGTATAATTCACAAAACTAAACACGCCATCACTATACTTGTAATTATTTTGTATCAGTTATGTTTTTCATGTGTTCTGATTATAATGCAAACCACAAATAAACCTGTTCACAGGCTTTGTGGAATACTGTGAACTTTTCTGTATAATCTTGAATTGACAAATAAATAAATGAATACATTGATTTGTCCGTGACTGATATGAGCATGTATATGTATTCAACTATGCATATAGCCGAGTTCAGGACTATATAGACGTGGTATTCGTTCAACAGGTCAATCCAGGATAATATGACAGGTGTGATTTGTTCAACAGGTCAATCAAGGACGATATGACAGGTGTGATTTGTTCAACAGGTCAATTCAGGATAATATGACAGGTGTGATTTGTTCAACAGGTCAATCAAGGACGATATGACAGGTTTAATTTGTTCAACAGGTCAATCCAGGATAATATGACAGGTTTAATTTGTTCAACAGGTCAATCCAGGATAATATGACAGGTTTAATTTGTTCAACAGGTCAATTCAGGACGATATGACGTGAGAGAGGACTTCACCGTGGAGATCCAGCCGTTCATCAAGTTGTTCAACGCGCCTCTTGAACGCCTTGAACAAAAGAAGGAAGCAATCGACGTGTCTTACATCACACACGACTGCTTCCACTTCAGTCAGAAGGGCCATGCGTTGGGTGAGTCGAACATGGCCAATCACGAGTAGGCACGAGTAGACACGAGTAGACACGAGTAGGCACGAGTAGACACGAGTAAACACAAGTAGGCACGAGTAGGCACGAGTAAACACGAGTAAACACGAGTAAACACGAGTAAACACGAGTAGGCACGAGTAAACACGAGTAGGCACGAGTAAACACGAGTAAACACGAGTAAACACGAGTAAACACGAGTAGACACGAGTAAACACGAGTAAACAACTTCAAACTGCCAGTTAGAGCGACTCTCAAGGTGACAATTTCTATTCATTCATGACACTTGAATACATTGAGAAATTATAACTCATGTACAGTACTGCTCATCAGATGTCTGCTCATCAGGCATTGGATGTCTTAGTCTGGTTTGAACCAACGATTAAAACTTCAAACGCTCAATGATATGAAACTCCTCTGATAATAATCGTCATAACGATAACAGCTGCTGGACGGAATGAATAAGGATGTGGTGATCGGAGAATACCCGGCACCTCCACCAAAATGTATTGAAATAAATTGATAAACTTTCCAAATCTAATTCACTTGAATGATTATTGTATTTCCGAACAACCTCATTGATTGATATTCGTCTCATTCAATCAGAAATTGACCCCCGTATTCATCGTATTCTTCACTCTTTCTTCCATCTTCACTAATATTCAACATGCTTTCCTCTCACTCCACAATCTTCTCTCTCCCACATCTTCCTCGTATTCATCGTATTCTTCACTCTTTCTTCTATCTCCACTAATATTTAACATGCTTTCCTCTCACTCCACAATCTTCTCTCTCCCACATCTTCCTCATATTCATATTATTCCTCATTCTTTCTCTTATCTTCACTAATATTCAACCGGCTTTCCGTTCTCATGTGAAAAATGTCTTCTGAGATTACGCCTTTCGTAATTGTTTCTTCGTCAGTATAGATGGACAATACTGATATTATTCATCTTCCCTTCTTCCAGCCGCCAACCTCCTCTGGAACAACCTGATGCAACCCGTGGGAAGCAAGTCCATCAAGAGGCCGGATCACGTGATGCAGGAGTTCCAGTGCCCGACACTACGAGCGCCCTATCTCTTCACCAGGAGGAACTCTCTGGAGTACGAGGAGACAGGAAGACAGGGACAACAGTGAGGCGGGAGAGAGAGAGAGAGATCAGACAGGAAGACAAGGATAGTAGTGAGACCGAGACGGGTTCAAGAGAGAGACAGGACTGGAAGAGAGGAGTGAGATAATAGGAGAGGAAGGAAGATAGAAGTTACATCAGTATTTGCGGTAGATGGAAATGAGAGAAAGGCGAAAAGATGGGAACATCTGTGACGTGACAGAGAGAGAGAGAGAGAGAGAGAGAGAGAGAGAGAGAGAGAGAGAGACGGAGAGGATATGCAATGAGAAAAGAATAATGATGATGTCATACGAGAGAGACATCATCATAAGATGTGGAGAAGAGTGAGAAATGAGATGATGATGAAGAAAGAAGAAATACAAGGGAAAGAGTGAGGAGAGAGAAAAAGTACAGGGGTGAGACAGAAAGAGAAAGATGGGGATGGAGACAGATAGGAGGAGCAGAAGATGCAAAGGAACGTAACAGAGAACAGAGAAGATGCGAGAGAGAGAGAGAGAGAGAGAGAGAGAGAGAGAGAGAGAGAGATTTTGAATCGAAAAGAGATAATACGATTCGGAGATAAGATTGAGGTAGTAGGAAACACGAATAGACAGATAGAGCAACAGAGATAAAGGAGTGAGAGTGAATATATTGAATATTCTAGAAACAAGAAATGAGAACTACAGATAAAATAATGGAATACGATGAATGAAGAATCTGATCGAAGGAAGTGAACCAAGAAGTGAGAGGAAATTAATGGAACAGAAGGCAATGTAGAGATGAGACTCATTAATGTGGTTGTAAACATATCTGTGATCTGGACAGTGTTGGACAGAGAGAATGATAGAAGACAAGGATAGCACTCATCAGGACGAAGTGAGACAACGAGACACCAACTGGTAACCTTTTCTATAGGCTTATAGCACGTAACCAAGGACAAACAACCGTTACTATAGCAACACAGCAAACTGGTGGACTGCAAAATATTCTGATTGGTCAATTCCAACTGGCGCACATTGTTGTCTCTCTTTTTCAACAATGGGTGACGTCACTTGAGAATACCCTATTAACAGAAACCTTCGAGATGAGCTACGATATATGGAGAATCAATACAGTCCGATTAACCGTGACAATGTATCTTTTGTTGCAATTCGTGATTAAAAGCAAAGTGGCTGACATCTGGTGACGTTTTAGTGAACTGGGCGGAGGCAGATACTTCCGAATCATATACAAATTAATCAATTTGTAATTGCAATATTAAATACAAAATTCGAATCACTGAAATGATTAATTGATGAAATTACAATATTATTCACAAATATAATGTGTGCAAGCATGCAACAACATGACATCTGGGCCTAACTGCTTCCGGACTGCTTCCCACATTGACAGTGCTGCCACCTGGTTAGCTTTCAATCACGAATAATAATCACAAATATATTGGTCACCTTCAACAAAAGGTCTATATTACCGAGATAAGTTACTCGACGTTAAGAAGGCGTACATATTTGTGTCTTCGGCAGTAGCTTCACACCGCTTTGCAATTAGGGAAGTTTCCCACATATCATACATATATTAGTGATAATATAGAATGCCTTGCTTGGATGCTATTTGTGAATGTCCAATATGGCCGCCGAGATTGGAATGACCTCATGTCGCTATCGGCTGCGGGAGTAACGTATCTCGGTGTGGTGACATAGAATGCCTTGCTTAGATTCTATTTATGAATGTCCAATATGGCCGGCGAGATTGGAGCGAGCATATGTCGCTATCGGCTGCAGGAGTAACGTATCTCGGTGAGGTGATATAGAATGCCTTGCTTAGATTCTATTTATGAATGTTCAATATGGCCGGCGAGATTGGAATGACCTCATGTCGCTATCGGCTGCAGAAGTAACGTATCTCGGTGAGGTGATATATTATAGCTATGCTCTAACGAACACAATGATCAGTCTGATGAAGTCAAGAAGGCTCAGGTGAGATTCCAAGGAGACGTTGTGGTGAGGGTCCAAACATCTTACGGAGAGAGTGGAAAGAAAATAGGAAAGTAAAGTGAAATACACGTGGTCTATGTTGGGTGACAGCCGGTTGAGGGTGACATAGATACGTTGTGACGTATGTGAACTTGACTATAGTTTCATAGAAGAAAACCATGTGTTTGTCGCCGAGACGCCGATGCTGACGTCATACATATGCGACGTCGACGGTGTATGACTTTATCGATCAGCGCATGCTCCATTTTCAGTCCACGTATCAGTCGGTCGAACAGAAACCGAACCGAACGGTTTTACAGACGTTTCACGTCAAAAAAAAAAGGAAGAGAATGTGAACGGATATCACATGGAATTGTCATCTGGGAAGGAAACGACCATCAAGAACGTACAGATACCGAGGGAAAACAGAACTGCTAGAAAGATCAGATCGTAAAAAAACGATCAAAGTGCTGATAAGGATATCAGCACACCAAGAGTCCCCACATGATTGAGAGAAAAATATGAGATTGATTTTCAAAATTATCAAACTAATGATTCAAAAGTGATTTCAAGAATCTTCATAGAATGAACTTTGACCCCAACATGTCGTACTCATCATTATAGTGCGTCACTGATACGATAAGAGTTCAAATTTTATACTGAAACCTCGAAAAATTTGTTGAGGTGTTAACACATCTTGTAGGCTTTGATAACCCGATCTTTCAGATGAATGTATCGACACTTTGGCCACAATTCTATACTATTAGATCTATAAGATTATATTATATTATTAGATCTATTAGATATAAGATCGCCCTAGTGGTGCCCCGTCCAAACGATCCTATCTTTCATCCATAGCCTTGATTGGGGAACAATGATTTTGTATCAAGTTTCGATGTTATTGAAAAAAAAATATATATATTCTCTCATATCAATTTTCACAATTCATGTTTCAATTCACTCCATTTCAATAGTAATTGAAACATGTATCGAGTAAAACTGAAACATGGAAGAGAATTGGCTCGATCTACGCATTCCTGAGTTTCAATTGGTGATGATTTTAAATTATTAGCAACAAATAAATTAGAAATGTGATGATATAGTCGAGACAAATAATCTCGAAGAGATTGAGAAGAATATATAGAATTGAATCTCTGAAATATACAATAGTGAGTTGGATTATTATTGTTATTATTTTTTTTTTTTAAACATCGAAACTTGATTCAAAATCATTGTTCCCCAATTAAGGCTATGGATGAATGATAGGATCGTTTGGACGAGGCACCACAAGGGCGATCTTACCACCCTATTTTGATTATTTAAAACTAATGGTCTTCAACACCAGGACTGCGCTGTCTGTGACCATAATTTTCCGCCGTAGATAAAAGTCTTTCAGTATAAACACACGAATGTTGATATCTTCCACTTTGAACTGAATCTCTTGGGCAATGATTTCTTCTTTCCCTTGACAGCAGATGTGAAATTGATCATTATACAAAATGCACAAATTGGATTATATAATTATATTTGAATACCAAGTTTCATCCGAATGTTTTCTTTCTTTTGACATGTGGAACGACAACGTGGAAAAAAACAACGAAAAAACACGTTCTCGTTCTCGAGTGTGATAAAAGTGTTCGCTTCGCTCATTGAATGACGACCAACAACACCAGACTGTAGAAGGTAAAGAAAGTCCAACACAAGATGCAGGTGATCAGTTTGGTGCACATTCCGATTCCGTCGATAACATAGTAAACTGTAAACAAACCGGTCGCGACAGTTTAATGTCAAGTTTATGCCTCAAGGCCATTCGATGACCTTTGGCACTGGATTGTTGCGCTGTGCAACATTGAGAAACTGCATCGATACTGGAATCCATGTGATAAGGTCATTAACCAATGATTAATTATACAAACTTCATTATTAAAGTCTTGATGCATTCGGAGGTTACCACTCATGAAGATGCCATTGAGTTTCTTCAATTGAAAACCTGGGAAATCATGGAAAATCATGATTCCTGGAAATATCACAACTATTATACATATACATATATATACATATATATATATATATACATATATATACATATACATATATATACATATATATATATATATATAAATATATATATATATATATATATATATATATATATATATATGTATATATATATATATATATATATATATATATATATATATATATATATATATATATATATATATATGTATATATATATATATATATATATATATATATATATATATATATATACATATATATATATATATATATATATATATATATATATATATATATATATATATATATATATATATATAAATGTGTATATATATATATATATATATATATATATATATATATATATATATATATATATACATATACATATATATACATACATATATATTTATATATATATATATATATATATATATATATATATATATATATATATATATATATATATATGTATATATATATATATATATTTATATATATATATATATATATATATATATATATATATATATATATATATATATATATATACATATACATATATATATATATATATATATATATATATATATATATATATATATATATATAAATAAATATATATATATATATATATATATATATATATATATATATATATATATACATATATATATATATATATATATATATATTTATATAAATAAATATATATATATATATATATATATATATATATATATATATATATTTATGTATGTGTATATATATGGGGCTACCAATAGCGTTGTTGGTTTGTCCATTCTACCGAACCGGATACAAGTTTGTATCATGTAAATATTTATAATGTGAATAATTTGTGTGAATAAATGAGATTTTTCTGAAAGAATAACCAAATATGAAGATTATTCTCCAATATACCTGAAAATGTGTGTCAATTAATTGTATGATCAAGAATTTCAATTGATATTTTTCGAGTATTGTTTTTGCGATCTATGATCCAGTGTGCTAACAGATGTTTATAACGAGTATGTTCATTCCAATTGATGAATATTTGATTCAGATTATGGGTTCAGATTGTTTTCAAAAAGAGATTGGACACTTTTTCAACATAAATTTGGAAATGTTCTTCATACTTTGACTTTATCACTAACATTTTCACATTTTTCTGGATGAGCTACTCTATGTAAAACTATTCCTTCGTAGATGAGATTGACCTTGTGGTGTCCCTACCTAACGATCCTACTCCATTCTCAGCATTGATATAGAGTCAATGGCTGCGTTCCGAAATCTAACGTTTAACGACGCACTGTAATGATTACTAAGATCTATTGGCGTCGGATGGATGATTAATGAGATGATGGAATGATTAGATGAAGGTTTTATGGGTAGTGGGAAGGATAGTGAGAAGGAAGCGGTCGTGGCCTATATTGTAGGAACCATCCCGGCACTAGCCTAGACTACAGAGGGATACCACGAAAAACCCCTGTTAAGATGGACGGTGGCGGGGATCGAACCGGGTCCGATATGTCCCTTCACCTCCCGGATCACACGAAGCAAGTGCGCCAACCACTCAGCTGCATGTGCCGGTATATTCAATGTGTGTTATTGGATATAAAATATTGGATCTAGAGGGCCGTGAATCTTAGTGACAAGGCTCTGCTATTATTTCACTCATGTATTTTTCGAATGAAAAAAATATTCATTTTATTTATATTCATTTTTTTTTAAATTATACATATTTTTTTCATATCATTTTTTCTTATAATATTCAATTGCATACACGAATGTGGTGAAATATACCATTGCTGCGTTCACATTCAGAAAGAATTTCATTTGTTTTTTAATAATGTTATTCTCAATTTCAAAAATTATGTAATGATATTCTCAAGAATGGTTTGACCGAGCCGCTAAATGACCTCGCTGTCGATGCGCCTTAAAACCCTAATATTCATTCAGTTGGTTCGACCGATGGGACCCAAAAACTATACAGTTCCAAGTTGGATGAGTGTAGGTATACGGAAAAAGTTTCATGTCTATCAGTCAAACCGTGCGACCTTTACAGTGAGTACAGAAAAAAAACACAGACAAACTTCCATAAGAATGGGATGAAGGTCTTCGCTATCGCCTAGCTCTATCTCATGATCAGATTTCAATCAATTAACTGTTGATGTTTGTTTAACCATCAAATCCCAAGTTATTCCGGGGCACAATAAATATGTGCGAAATAAGTTCATATACAATCTAGCAACACTAATATTGAGGTTGAAATGGGGTCAATACCCACTTACCTCCGAAAAATTCCACTTTTTATATAACACACATCAAATAACGATCAGAAAAAAAAGAAAAAAAGTATACATTTTCATATATAAAATAAAATACGTCTCGCCCAACAGGTATAATAACAAGTGTATTGACAGTAACGATCGACCGTCTTCCCTATTATCTAACAAAAACATTCGGAAGTTTCGATAGTTCAATATGTTAGGATAGTCTCGGGTTTTACAAGAATACATCCTTGAAGGCTCCGAACGACCGTCTCTTCTATGTGATAAACAGAAACGATTGTGGGTTTTGGCATGTCAAGAAGAAGCTGATGTTTTTAAACGTCCGAAAGTAACGTTATACGGTTATGTAACGCTCGGCCGAGACCTTGGGCCGTGTGGTGGTCGAAGTCTCTCATCTAGCTGTTGAAACCAAGCGCTATTCTCATCTTTTCAATAATATCATCAGGTTGGATTGGAGATGCGATTCTTTTTGACAACTCGAAATCACTGAAAATTGTTGTCGAACGCGTTACCAACTGAACCGATGGAATGCGCCGGTATATATATATATATATATATATATATATATATTAT
>OZ023335.1:27587251-27623537 GCA_964007535.1 Brachyptera risi | reverse complement strand
TATATAATATATATATATATATAATATATATATATATATATATATATATATATATATATATATATTAATATATATATATAATATATATATATATATATTTATATATATATATATATATATATATATATATATATATATATATATTTATGTATATATATATATATATATATATATATATATTTATGTATATATATATATATATGATATTTATGATATCCTGTTGATTTTGCTCCACCCATGCACTATACCGTCACCCAATACTTGTGAGCAGTTAACACAGCGTCTGCCAGGTTTATCTCGCCGTGTATCTCACTCTACGAGTGTGCCATGTGTATTTATTTTCTCTAGAGCTGTCGCCGTGAATTGGCACATGTCGGTGTTCATGACCCGAGAGGAGGTCGAACTCAGGACTGTTTACATGGCGCTCGTTCACCACGGTCTATAAACCTTGACGCGAGGAGCGCGGGTCGACACGGTCGACCGTCAGTGTTACGGGCTGGTGGAAACGGTCGATCGGAACTTCACTCAACTCTTAGGAATTCCGATTTTGAAAAAAAAAAACGTTTTTTTCATCGAATATAATATATTTAGAATTCAAATCGAGAACCGCAGACCAGGAGTTTGTTAATCTAGTTCATCGACTGAAAAAAATGTGGATGATCGAAATTTTTATCTTTCTATCATTTTGATGAATTCCGATTGTGACATTTTTTTTTCTATATTGAATATAATATATTTGGAATAAAAATCGAGAGCAATAGACCAGGAATTTGTTACTCTAGTTCATCAACTGAAAAAAATGTTGATCATTAAAATTTTCATCTTCATATCATTTTGATGATTGAAGAGTCGATAAATTAGCAAAGGTAGAACTACTTTATCGACTGTTATTATACCTTATTCAGATATCTCGCTCATCTTACAACGCATTATGTTACGTTTGCCTAGTATGTATTATTGAGGTAGGTTCAACCTTGTAGTGTCTTGTACAAACGATCCTGCCTTCGCATCCTGAGCCTTAATTGTGGAACAATGATGAAATGTCCAATCTTATTCGTTGATAGAGAATATACCTTTCATGGTCCAACAATCTGATTGAGGTATTCCGTGGTTTTCCTCAGTCGTTTAGAGTGATCACAACCGCTTCCTTTCCACTATTTTTATAACTTGATGAAATATCCTTCTTATACAATCATTAACGATGCATTCTCAAGACATTTTCAGTTACCTGAATAAGTTTGGGCTCACACTGGGAAAACGCTTTAAGTGTTGTCGCTTTGATGGATGAGCTATGCTAGTATATATCAACATATCTCTGGATTGGTTGACCATCATAAACACTTCGAGATCCAAACAATCATGTCAATGCCCTCCTATTGCCTAATCCATTTCTATGAAAATGTATGAGTCGTTTTTTTAATCGTTTCCAATTGATTAATGAAACTTGTTGCTTGGATTTAATAGGTATCCTAATAGTTTCGAGTGATTCAAAAAAATTGGGTTATATATTTTTCACATCAAAACGGCTGATCCGATTCGACTGAAAGTTCGGAATAATGTGTATAATCATTATCTTGACATTGCCTGAGAATTTGAATTCTATCGAAGAAAATATTTTTCACGATTTTTTCCTCCGGGTTATTCCTACGAGATTCTTGAAAATTTGAATTGAATTTTCTCAGAAGTGGTTCAACAGATTGCGCCTCAGAACTATACTTCATCGAAATAGATAAGGACACTTGTGTATGCCAAGTTCCAACTGATTTTAGATTTCTATTCGACCTGTAGAGCGCCAAAATAAATGTCCCTTTTTTTCGAGTATGATGAAATTGAGTATCCGCTTCGCTCATCCAATTAAAATCAATTATTCCCTCAGGAGGAGTGAGCTCGCCCTTGTGATGTCCTTTCCCAACGACTCTACCTTGTCATCCTCCACCTCAGTTGAGAACAATCGATATAATGTTCAATTATATCTGTCGATGGAACCCTGTACCGTCATGGTCGACCGATCTCACTCAGGTATTACGTGGTTTCCCTCAGTCGTCAGTTAGATCACGACTGCTTCCATCACACTACACATAAAACCTAATGGAATATTCTTCTCATCTCATCATCTTGTAATCGTTAACCGACGCCGATAGAGCTTGGTCGTCATTACAGTGCGTCGTTAAATTCGATATTATAAGAAAATAACGAATAAAAACAACGCAGAAATTGTGCTTTTTTCAATGTGGTGTTGGTAGAATCTACCGACATAATTCTCACTATTATGTTATATGATATATATATATATATATATATATATATATATATATATATATATATATATATATATATATATATATATATATGTATATATATATATATATAAATATATATTATACTTGTTTCAACGAGAGAAGAGAGTTTTCTACCAACATAAGAAACACAAATATGGCCGTTATAATGGCAGGGCTGTCGTATTTTTAGCACGATGTAGTGATACCAACCTATTTTATCATAATATGAAGAAGGTGCCCCAACTCACATACTAGTAGCATGGAAGGTATTTGTGGTTTCTTGCGGTCAGTGTGAAGCCAAAGGTCCCGATTGTATGTCGGGATTTAGCGGATTCCCTTGTGAACTAGATGTGGATGTAGAGTGACTACGGTACCGGTGGCATTGTTCAACTCACACAATCTATAAATTTTGTGCAAAACAAATGCAACTGCTAAAATAATAATTCTACTCAGCCGTGTATAGCATTGTTGTTGTATATAGTTCGATATAAAAGCGATAGTTGTGCTACAGGCAGTCGGGACCTTGGATTCATATTCTGACCCCAAAAATATTTTACTTTCAAGACACGAGTTGGAGCACCTTCTTCATATTATGATAAATTGGTTGGTATCACTACATCGTGTTTTTAGGGTATTTTGGTTCTTGTTACGGGTTACTCAGTGAACATGAATGAAGAGCCTAAACGGTGGTGTGGATCATTCATATAATATATATAATATATAAATATTCATATAATATATAAATGATATCATATGATAATAAATCATTCAACTTTCATAATAAAAATGTCTTTTATTTTATTATCATTATCATTATTATTATTATTATTATATTATATTTATAATCATTTTTTTTGCAACTAATTGAATTGTATGTCTGTGAAAAATTATTTGTATCAAGCATTAACATTGAATAAAAAAAAAAAAAAAAAAACGATGAGAGACGTTATTATTGCATCTGTCAAAATCTTCAAATGTTCAAAGTTTTCTTGAAATTATTTAGCAATACCAGAAAGTCCGCCATTATTTATTTGTTGTACTTTTTTTTTCTTTCGTGTATTTATAAAGTATGAATAGTTCACAAGGAAAGTTGGAGTCGGACAAAAGATAAACCTGACAAAAACAAAAATGAAGAGCCTAAACGGTGGTGTGGATCATTCATATAATATATATAATATATAAATATTCATATAATATATAAATGATATCATATGATAATAAATCATTCAACTTTCATAATAAAAATGTCTTTTATTTTATTATCACAATTCTTGTTTCAGTACATCTTTTATCACTATCATTTTAACGTTCTAATAGTTGAATAAAGTAATATTTATTTAATAGTTCATTACATCATCAAACATTAAATCAATCGCAGCATCAACTATATTCCATTAGTTACATTCAAATACATTATCAGATGATTCAAAAAACATATCCTCCGATTACCTTGTTTCGATATAAATATCGTAGAATAAAGGAACATTGTTGTAAAATAAATGTTTATATAGAACTGTATGGATATACATTTCATCGGAATAAATAAATAATAATAACTATGGAAGTGAAAATAGGAATGAATATAAAAAATACAAAATTAGATGAATAAATAATTCTATAGAACAGTGAGTTTGAAACTCAAACTAAACTGTAAATTTCAACTGTAATAAACTGTATTGTCTTTTCATATGATTATACAGTTCAAATGTTGAACTTTTCACTATATTGTGATTAAAATTCAGTTCCGCTGTATAAACTCGATCAATTTATCTATATCGGATATAAATTAGTTGGAATGTGATAGTTAAAAAATAAAGTGATTACTAAAAAAAAAAAAAAAAAAAAAATTATTTTCACCGCATGAAATCATTCTCCGAGTAGTAATGCAGTTCACCCCGTCACGGCTCGCATCAATGTCAGGGGGCCAATCCCCCCCGGCTACACCAATCTTCGGTCAACTCCGGTCATCATCGGCAGCTTCCGTGCATTCACTAGATCTGGACAGAAAAGCAACAATAACCGATTAAAAAACACGAATCTCATTGATAAAACTAGTGGGTAAGGTCAGAGTAATAACAGAATGCACTTATAACATAGGAAGTAACTCCCGAAGAATAATAAAACACAAACATGATACATAATTTCTTATACAATTTTAATTATGTTTATGATTTTTATGTACGTGTGACATTGCGTTAGTGACCGTGTATGAAGTAAAAATATGCGACTTGATTTGTAGGTTATACTTCCTCATTATACAAGATTTTCTTCACCTATATTATCCTATGATTAATAAGTGAATGTATACTTAGATAGAACTTGTTATGAGCGAATATGTATATAAGGAGGAGTATAAATAATTTATAGTTAGTAATTTGTCCCTGTAATTTTGTTGCAGGTAGAACGGCAAACATAAATTCATAAATGATTACAAGTTACGGTGTTTTATACAATACTCGTATACAATATATATATATATATATATATATATATATATATATATATGAATATATATATATATATATATATATATATATATATATATATATATATATATATATATATATATATGTATATATATATATATATATATATATAAATATATATATATATATATATATATATATATATATATATATATATATATATATATATGAATATGAATATATATATATATATGAAAGAAAAAAAAAGAAAAAAAATATATATATATATATATATATATATATATAAATATGAATATATATATATATGAGAGAAAAAAAAAAAAAAAAAAAAATATATATATATATATATATATATATATATATATATATATATATTCTAAACATATGGAAGAATATGGATTGATGATATTGATGATAAACGAAAATGGTACTAATTTTGGGACCCAATTTATTCGAGAGGAATTATCTGGAACGAATAGGAAGGAGCATTCCAGAAATGACATCAAATGATATTTCTGCATTGATTCTTCCCGAATTTGAACATTTTCAAACGTGCAGAATTTATTCCACCTTGAAAATGATGATGAAATGCATTGTTAATTGATTCATCTGATGAATATAGAATATTTTAATATTCAATACGCCAAAAAAGAATTTTTTTCAATTCATAATATTTAATTCCATGAATGTACAAGTATTTACAATCTGCGAATGTATCGATTCATATGCAAATGCCATCAGTCTGACAAAGACAGAATGATTATTCGACTACCGTCGTATTTTCAGGTGGGTCATGATGACGTAACACTCACTGATGCGCGCGCATCACCGGGCCAATATTTGTTTCTTTACAGATCTCTTGCGAAGTCGGGGAATTCCCGCTCAATAATACCCTGATATAACAAAGATGTTGACGCTGAGAGGTTATATATTGAGTTGACTTTGGGACGTCTTAAAGTCTAATACCCGTTTGGTCAGCAGAGTCAAAAAGTAATTTCGAAATGAATTCTACATTGGGGAAGTTTGAGTGAAGTTTCGTTGAAGAAGTGTATTCTTGAATTGAAATTACATCAGATACACTGTCATATTTTTTTGGCTGAAGTTACAGCGCTTTGATGAAATATCAAGTTGCTATTTTGACTTCATTTTGCTTAATAATTAACTATTTTTCCTCTTAAAATGAGTGTGATTCATAAATGAGAACGGGTACCTATATTTATTTTTTTATAATTCTATTCGTAACATCTTCATCTACAATAAAACAAGTTTTTTGATTCAATGTCATTCCTTTTAGTATATTTTAATGATCTGTTGAATAATAAAAAAGCATGAAATTTGAAGGTTGAATGTTGAATGATAGGGAAACATCCAATATTTGAAGTGATATAACTCAAAATTTATCCCGGTTAGCCTATCATCTGTTTGGATATTATTATCGAGCACATCAAAACGAATCGACTGACAAAAAGTCATGATTTTTTCATGACTCTGAGGTAATGGAGGTTAGACCTTAAGTTAGGGCCAATATTCGTCTCGAGTTGGGACTATTTCACTGATCAGGACCGATATTGGTCCTAAATCAGTGAAATGGTCCCAATTTAGGACGTTTTGAAGATAGAACTCTTTGTGAAGGTATTTTGAAGGTATTAAAAATATCCATATTTTCTCATGATAGAATTTTTATATCTCATACCATTCGAAAGTTTTCAAAAAATTAAAAATTTTGCTCCTTTGACTACCATAGTCAGACAGACGGTCGGACAGTTCTAGTTTAATACCTCTTTCGGACGATCCTACCTTTTTAGTTTTTACTCAAAATCGAAGAACAATTATTGTGTGGGTTTGATATTTTTTTGGATAAATAACATCATATTGTAGGCCTATCCTAATCAAGGTTAACCGGTATTTCTCTATACGCCTTCACCGATTTGAATATAGAACATTTCCTCATTTCCATTCTATATTCAAATGTGGTATTGTGTCTGATAATACCATTCGATTCTATATTTGGAAATAAATTTGTATTTTATAACGAATTTACTCATTATACATTGTTCTCAAAACAGGTGGTAATTATTACTCTCATGAAAAAAAAACAAAAAAAACAGCTAATTGAAAAAATTATACATTGTTATTTTCTATTAGCTCTCTTATCAAATCACTGATCTCCGTTATATTTTTATAGTAGTATTTGGAAAAATAACATCATATCGTGTAGATAAATATGGAGGAATATATTTAGGAATCATATGAAAAAATACTCCAGTAATTCTCCATATTATATGAATTCTGTATGAGTGAAAAAAAATTAGGACTCCGCCTTACAGTAGATTGCCCATTAGACACAGAATATAGTATATATATATATATATATATATATATATATATATATATATATATATATATATATATATATATATATATATATATAGTATATATATATATATATATATATATATATATATATATATATATATATAAATATATATACATTCATATATATATATATATATATATATATATATATATATGTATATATATATATATATATATATATATATATATATTTATATATATTTATATATATATATATATATATATATATATACATATATATATATATATATATATATATATATATATATATATATATATATATATATATATATATATATATATATATATATGTATATATATATATGAATGAAAATGACAGACTAATAAAAAGAGCAAAGAGACAATACAAAATAGTGTTTGATACAAAAATCAATAATAATATTGAGCTATAGTCTAGAAATTTCAATATTTTAATTGATACACATCAAGAAAAGGAAGAGGGACAAAAATAAAACATAAAATAAAATATTGAAAAAAAAGGAACAAATATTCGAAAAAGTATTTTTTTTTTTAATCGCATATGAAATAAAAGGCCTAAACATTCGATTCGTTCTACGTAATTTGAACAGGAAAGAATATCCTATTCAATTACATATTCAAATGACTCATTCAAACTATTAATATAATCCAATTCGATATTTAGAATTCATTCTGAATCGAGTTACAAATGTCCTCAGTTTTAATCAGACAATTATAAATAGGAAGTCATTGCGAATGTAAATAAACAAAGCTGATATTGATCAATTACCTGATTTCATCATTAACTTCCATTCATCGCATTAATCAATTAATCACAAAAACAAGAAATACATATTTCATATCACGATAAATATAAATCGATCATTTATTATATTGAATCATGTTACTAAAGAATGCCTATCAGTTGGGAAATGCATGTGTTTTAAATTGCACAATTGACGACTAGTGATTGACCCGCCCATAAACGTCACAAAACAGAACATCCAATCAAATGGGCTTATTTATGTGGGAAATTCCACATTTACCTATCAGAGTATCTCTAAATTCCCACATGAAGTATAGATCCAGGTGGCCTGGTGATTAGCCACGCCCATCATTGGTGGTTAATTGACGACTAGTGATTGGCCCGCCCATAAACGTCACAAAACAGAACATCCAATCAAATGGGCTCAGTTATGTGGGAAATTTCACGTTTACCTATCAGAGTATCTCTAAATTCCCACATGAAGTATAGATCCAGGTGGCCTGGTGATTAGCCACGCCTATCACTAGTGGTCAATTGAAACTAAGAGGAATTAAGATTCCACGGGAGTCGATTTAGTGAAATATTAGTTTTTTTGGTGATAACTTTTGAACGGTATGAGATATCAAAATTTTATTACGCGATAAACACAGATAATTTTAATTACTTCAAGATGATGTAAGTTATAACTACTCAAGTCATGTCGCATAACTGTCAAGCATATACAGCTAAAATGAACACTTCTTTTAGCCGTATACGCTTGATAGTTATGCGACATGACTTGAATAGTTATAACTTACACCATCTTGAAGCTATCATAATTGTCCGTGTTTCTCGCGTATTAGAATTTTGATATCTCATACCGTTCAAAAGTTATCATCAAAAAACTGATATTTCGCTAAATCGATTCCCGTGGACTCTTAATTGGAATATGAATGTATGAAAGTATGATTTACTGTTATCTGATTCGAGAAGAGTTGAGATGGAAGTGGAGGAAGAGCAGAATCAGGAGAGACGTGGAGAAAAGAAGACCTGGGACTGGCAGAATCGAGTCGTCATGTAGTGCTCTTGTGAATTGTACTTACCTTATTTTGTTGGAAAAAGTAGTTAGAAATGAAAGAATAAATATAATTATCATGTTTTAACTCACCATTGAATAGCAACCGGATGTGGATTTCGTAGTTCGTAAGATTCCATCCTCAGTTCTTCATCGTTTACGTCATTCCAGCGTCTTCAACATCAACCAATCTTCATCAACTTCTTCACAAAAGTGCTTACATCGCTCACACACAATTGTCAATTCCGAATAAACATCTTCAAATTTAATCTTCTTGCATAATTCATTCTTATCTCACACGTTTTTTAGCTTCCATTTTGGTTTATTTTCAAAAAAAAGTTCACAAAAAATAATGTGTCCTTGATAAATCATCACAACCATCAAGTAAAACAACATCATTATAATGTGTCGAAAAATATTTTATCAATTTTTTTTATTTTTTATTTATTCGATCCTGGCGAAGTCTTTCGGCTGTTTCCGGAACTACTCGTCATCGACGTCGAACTATACTTCGAAGAAACCGACGTCGAAGCGCTGAGCGTCTTATGAGACGAGTAAGATTTCCGAACCGATTTCGGGCTCAAGAATCGATCGATTACTTGGCGTATCGACGAATGTTTACGATCGAACGGATTGGGATACATTATCGCTAGTAAATACTATCGATTAATATCGATAATCACTTGTATATAGTCTCGAAACTCGAAATCAAAAATAATAAATTAAGATATCAATTAATCTTCTATATTATTTAATTTAATTCTGATAGTTTATTCACGAGAAACGGAATGTATAAAATTCTGAACTGTCAACTTTATTAAGTTGACCTACAGATGTTTACTCAACTCCGTCTAACTCGAGACTGAACTTAACTCCCTCAAACACCGTCTTTATATAGACATCCTCCTCACTGTCTATACGGTAGCCTTGCTTATCAAAAACATCCGACATTCCCGAACGTCTGTTCCCCCTATAATTTAATAATACCGCCCGGGAGTTCCCAACCGTCACATCACCGTTAATCAACGGAAAAATATCAACTCTAACGGATGTCTCTAATGCATAGAGACAATAACGAATGTGGGTTTCGATCCTTCGATAGAGAGAGAAAATAATGAAAAACATATTTAATAACAATCAAGAAAAAATGTAGTAATGAAACCATTGAGACGGAGAAGAATAGGCTGACACGATGTGCGTCATTGACCCTCGCACCGTTCGTCTTTCGACCAATCAGAACGGTGGGTTTAAATCCGGACCAATAGAATCGCTTGATTTGCAGTCTCGACAGATGTCATGAGTGACGTGTGTATAGGTGTCGGTGGTTGAAATTGTGATGGTGCTATGATTATGATGAATGTGTATTTAATTTGTTATTCTTATGGGTGGTAGGTGATATTTATTTTGAATTTGAAATAAGTTAGAAAATAAAAATATTTTTCTCAAGGTTGGCATAGAGAAGAAATTGACGGAGATGTGTGAAAAGATGAATATGTATGTTACTAGGAAAATTATGTGTGTGTGTAAATTTTTAAGACAAATCTTTCACATCCAACAATGATAAATATTAATTTTGATGGATGAATATATTCTTATTCAATCGATATACGACCATCCAATGGCCTCCAAGACGAATGCGGATTTTTTTCAACACAAGAGACAAATCCGCATTCGTCTTGGAGGCTCACAAGCTGGAGCTCTTCAAGAAAGGTCCAGTTTATGCTGGGTGTAGATTTGTTAATTGTTTACCTATTGTGCTAAAAGATGCCAGCAAACTCATTTCCAGATATGTATTCGAAAAAAGACTAAGCAGTTACCTAATAGACCATTTTCGAAAAAAATGAGCCATCTAGCGGTGATCGTTTGAACTAGAACGGGATGTTATTACCCGAGTTTGAGAGTCCTATGCTGCCAATGCTATTTAGTACGATTGATTTATATTATTGTTCGTTACAGTGAACGTATTAAGTTATAATATGAGAGCAGTTTCAACATTTATATGCTTACTATATACTGAGAGATTTACACACTATCAGAGTGAGTAAAATGAGAGATAATGCAAGTATTATATCTTGGTGTTTTGCCTTTAACCCTGTGGATAAGTGGGCTGACTTTTTGAACAGTACTAAAACTGCCAGAATGCCATACTAGCGATCTAGGCTGCTAAGAGGCGTGACGCGCCTGCGCATTGAATTATGAAAATGGTCTATTGAAAAATGCTTTCATATGTTGGATGAGTTTTGTTAAGTGAGATTATATTGACATTTTCATATTGAATGCTTTGAATTTTTGATACATAACTTTCTTATGACTTTTCAACATATCATGTAATGATCTGAAAGGAAATAAAATCGTTATTATCATTATTATTATTATTCAAGTGAGTTTTAAAACAATGAAAATGTAAAATATGAATCAATTTGTTCATTATTTATAACTTAATCGTTTGTTTTTTCCGATTCACCATATTTCACCATTCACCATAAGCCTAAATCAGGCCTCGTGAGTATTTTGTCAACACACCCGATGTATACTTATACTGCAAAGTAATAGGAATTTCAACATTCTATTTGACTCTGAAAAAAAAAGACGAAAAATTGTCCGTTTTTTCCGAAAGCTGACGAAATAATTAGAAACGCCAAGCAATTGTGAGAATTCAACAAAATGATGGTGAACACTTTAAAATGGCTTCAATTAATGTTCATACTATTGACTAATGATTAACATTTAATCAAGTTCATTCCATCAGTACCAAATGCTGGTACTGTCCGGATATATCACAGAAACGGTTTTCACTGCAAATGTGCTCCGGACTTTCGGAGAATGAAATAATTTAATCTGCGGCGGGAAATTATGGTCACAGACAGCGCAGTCCTGGTGTTGAAGTTCATTGGTTTCAAATAATTAAAATGGGCTGGTGAGATCGCCCTTGTGAAAAGGGCCCCGTCCAAACGATCCTAACTTTCATCCTTAGCCTTAATTGGGAAACAATGATTCAATCAATTAGACTTATTCATTTTGGAGTAGTACAGTAGCATAACGACACAGAAATAACAATTCACATATAATAATTCCGAAATGAGATGATTATTTGATAAAAATGAAACGGCGAGGTTCAGATACATGAGAACCTGCTCTTCCACCCAACCTTATGAGTTGTGACTAAAATGCAAATGAGAATGTGATAAAGAGAACTAGAATTTCACGAATGAAAAAGGAAAAATGAAATGAAAAAAAAATGACAGCAAAAGTTGACAGAGTATAATTGAATTGAACATGATCTTTTTGAATCAATTTTTTCGATTTTTTTCATCAATTTTTGATGTTATATATATATATATATATATATATATATATATATATATATATATATATATATATATATATATATATATATAACATCAAAAATTGATGAAAAAAATCGAAAAAATTGATTCAAAAAGATCATGTTCAATTCAATTATACTCTGTCAACTTTTTCTGTCATTTTTTTTCATTTCATTTTTCCTTTTATATATATATATATATATATATATATATATATATATATATATATATATATATATATATATATATATATATAATATACTCATCAGGAAAGTCACTGCGATGTTTATATGCAATGTTGACATTGAAAATGTTACGCTGTTGACGTGTTCCATTGAAATTCAAATGCAAGTATACACGTCTCACCTCGGATGTTGATCAGTGCTAATTCCAGTGTAAGAGACATGTGTAGACGAGCGCTGAAAACCCGGACCTGAGATCAGTTTTATTTACCAACAAATCAATGTCTTCTGCACGTGCACTTATATTTATTCAGTCGGAAATGGTTCATATGTCTACTGTTTTTAAATCCTGACTTGGTTTTTCGTGGTTTCCCACAGTACCCGAAGCAAATGCTTGGATGAAGTACTAATTGGCCACGACTTTCAATTAGTAGAGTGATAGGCTTAATAATAAAATTATAGGCCCATCACTAATTTTTTTTCTTTGTCCATTTTGTATAATGATGAATTTTACATCTGCTGTTAATGGAAAGAAGTGATCATTGCCCGAGATAATTAGTTCAAAGTGGAAGATATCAACATTCGTGTGTTTGTGTCCGGATACATATCACAGAAACAGTCATAATGTGTTCCGGACGTTCGGAAACTGAAATACTTTTATCCGATCAAAATAATTCATGGATGAAATGAAACAATGATTCTGTATCAAGTTTCTACACTGACGAAAACAAATTCTACGATCTGTAAGTTGCGTAGGACACTAATCTGTTATCTACTAACGTGAACGTGTATTTGTATCCACGCAAGATGAAGACTCGAACCACCCGTGCGCTAATGGTGTCAGATAGGGGGGACGGACGATCGGAACCTCTCTTGATAAGTATGGGTTAAAGTCGGATGAAGGCCGTCAAAGATAGTGTGTTGAATAAGTGCTATAAATAATCCTCCAATATTATCAATACTGATTATTTAATATAACTCACCGAGACTCTAATTTTTCATTATTTATCTTTTTATCACAAATTTACCTTATTTATTCAGAACAAACTTGTATCCACGAGAGATGAATGCTCGAACCACCCGCGCGCTAATCGTGTAGGATAGAAGGGACGTTCGTTCGGAACCTTTGCCTTTTTGTAAATTAGTGGATGTATTTTAAATATTTATTTTCAATATTAAAGTTACCATATAAGGAAGTTTTTCTTCACTGTTTGAGGATCGAAACACCCTCTCGATAATGTTAATGGATGGGAAAAACGGTTGTCCGTCATCACCAATTTTAGATTCTATTTGGTGCTAAGCAATTAGGTGTGAATTTGAAAGAAGTATATTTAAAAATATGCTCGGATATTTTTTATTAAAATCGTGTGAAATCTTTTTCAGAGTCATTCTTCACCAATGCAGGCTAGATGTGACAGGGTAGGATCGTTCTGACGAGATACCACAGGTGGAAACCTCTCTGCCTTCCCTTTCCCAAGTGTCAATAAAAATAGAAGTTGTCATGGACATTTCTAATACCGAATGATACAATCTATAGAATGGATGTTGAGTTCGAAATTCCTTGAAATTTCCACAGATTGAGGCAATTCTATCAATACATTTTTTTATACTACTAGACTGATTTTTTTTTCTCTCTGTCATTTAGATGAGCGTAGCGAAGATACCATTTCACATACCAAAAAAAAAATGGGCTTGGTTTTTATGTTTTTTTTTTTTTTTCTTGTAATTTTGTACGCAGCATACAGGTCAGGAAAAAATACTTATAGAATTGAAACTTTTTCGACATACTCCTATTATACCATAATAGGCTGGGATCGTTTTTCAGAAAAATCAGTGTAAAGGTTTTTCCGGAAAAAATCGTAAGGTTTGAAAAATCCTCATGAGAATAATCCGGAGAAAAAATATACTTGAAAAACAAGAATTCTTCAAAAGCTCTCAAATTTTCACCGAATATAACAATATCATTATACACCTTCTCAGTGATTTTTGCAACAATCGGATGTGAAATAACGAAGAAAACGCAATAAACGTGTACATTTTATTGAATATTTGGATCAATTGGTTTTGCAAAGTGTATATGTGACAGGTTGCAGCACTATAAATATCAACAAGTTGCAGGTGAGGTTTCTAAACGTTCGAAGTAATCCAAGGTCCGTATATATGGATTGATCTGACGGAATATTTTTCATTCTAGATTCTCATACTTCTAAGCTCATTTCACAACGCGTTTCCCTAGTTTTATACCACCAGACGTGCAGACAAACATTATGCATTATCTTTTTTATTTCCGGTATTTCTAAGAATTAAAAAAGATGATATTAACTATTCATCCATCTTGGAAAAATCACCATCAATTAAAATGATCTGGGATTCCTGCGGTATTTGTCTGTATATTATTATTACAATTGCTTATTACAATGTCGTTAAAATCTATTGTCCGGATTTTTCTTCTTCTCATTATTTTTTCAACCTGTATAATTCATTAGAGTTCGAACACTACATCAAAATACACCTGTAGATATTCCTGACACATTTGAAATAAAATACGTAATAAACATTTTTTTTTTTCATTTTCAATTGTCAAATACACTGATACGGAAAGAGAAACACAAATACAGGGGAGAAAACGTCCACAAAGCCCTTCAAAAAAAGCTCAACTTTGGGTTAAAATAGTGAATTATAAGTAGGGCATACAAATTCAAATTCGGACGTATTTCTCAAACATTGAATGTAATAAAGTATTTGGAATAAAAATAAAAAAATAAAAACATTGAGTGATTTGTTACATTCTACTTGCGAAGTGTAATTGGTTTCTTTGATTTCTATCAATTATCAATAACAGAGATACACAGCTACAACAGAACATAAACATATATGACGTTGAGTAGTAACAAATATAATAATAATAATAATCTTTATTACCGGAAGACTGTACCTCATACAGAATGATTATCGTCACTATTATAATATATAATACACAATATATTCAGTAGTTAGATGGTCAATAATTAGTACATAAGTATTCGTCAATTGAGTAAAAATACCTTTCCAGTTGAAAACTCTTCACAGTCTTCTCGAAAGTAACTGAACATTAAAATTGTTTAAAATTTCTTGGCAAGTGGTTGTATAGCTGGGTCATCGAGTAGGTCGGGCCTTTTGCGAACACTGCTAGTCTGTGTTGCTCAACTCGTAAGTCGTTACAACGTCTGGTGTCGTGATGGTGAAGCTGGCAATTGGATTGAAACAGCTCAAAGTTTTGCTTTACGAAGATGACTGATTGTATTATAAAAATACAGGGCAAAGTTAACAGTGATAAAGATTTAAGATAATATATCATGGTACGCACTGCAGACGTGTGATCGAGTGGCTAGCGCACTGTACCGTCATTCAGGAGGCCGGGTTCGATTCCTCTATGGTCGACCATTCCGATAGAGTTCTTTTTGTGGTTTCTCTCTGTCGTTCAGATCAATGCTAGAATGGTTCCTCAACAACAGGCCAAGACCGACTCCTTCTCACACCATTCAAAAACACATGGGCCAGGTATTACCAAGTCCAGTTAGCCTTTATCTGACAGTTCAAACTTGTTATCATCATGGTTACCTGTGCTATTTGTTTTCACCAACTCTCAAATAAATACTAACTGGACTTGGTAATACTGAGCCATGATAAAATAACCTATTAACGCATCATTCAATCATCTCTTACATCATTCACTGACGCCAATAGATCCCAGTCATCAGTACAGTGCGTCGTTAAACACAATATAAATAAATACATAAAATCTCACTCCGTTTTGTTTGATCAAGTTCAAAATTTCAATAACTAGGAAAACGCTATATACGCGTTGTTAGACGAGCGTAAAGTAATAGTATGTCGACTTCATTGCCAAACTTTTGCCTAAATTCGCCAATTGGGTAATATTTTAGTTATAAATGGGTAAAAACGGCTTCGATTGGTACCAATTTAGCACATTTCATGTTTTTTTTTCAAAATGGCTGACCCGATCAAGCTGAGAATTTCCAGAAATGTGTATCAAAATGTTATTCAACTCCACACAAAATTTCAATTTTTTTGAAAAAAAAAATTGGAAAATTTTCATTTCCGCCGTGTTATTATTCTAATGAGTATTTTTGAAATGTCTAAAATTCATAAAAAAAGTTGATATCCGATAATGCCACAAAACTATACAGATCTGAGTTAGATAAGGAACCATGACGAAAAAAAGTTTGAAATTGATAGCTGTAGCCGTTTGACCTGTGGAGAACCGACAAAAAAACATGAAAAAAAAAACATAAGAACGAACACCCATTTTTTTCAGTATGCCAAATTGAATACTCGCTAAAGCTCGTCTGAAAAATAAAACAACAATTTTGATTTCGCGCCATTTTGAAAGAGTCATTGGGACAAACCCACTATATCCCACTAACCGGTCTCACGGTCCGACAAACGGGCAATACCAGGCGCGCATGCGCACAAACAATACATGACTTGTGGTTACATAAGCTGTCATAATGAGCGGTGTTTGTTTCTTTCAATGGCTGCAAGGCGGTGGGAATGAGCTTCTCAAAGGCGCTGCATTCAGGGTTTTTATATTGTTGTTGTTGTTTGTCTGTCATTGTTGACGTACGTGGGTTCGAGTCCCGGATGTGCGAGCTCTTTCAAGATCATTCGTATTATCATGCTCGGGTAGTTTCGATATCACTCGTGAATGAATGGGGTAATTATCGTTTTTCTTATAAATGGTATTAAATTTCCATATACTATTACAAGTGGCGTAGAAATATATATATATATATATATATATATATATATATATATATATATATATATATATATATATATATATATATATATATATATATATATATATATACATTTTTTTCTCTCTCTCGATAACATCGAAACTTGATACAAAATCATTGTTCCCCAGTTGAGGCTAAGGATGAAAAGTAGGATCGTTTGGACGGGGCA
Organism: Brachyptera risi; assembly: GCA_964007535.1. Taxonomy (NCBI): domain Eukaryota; kingdom Metazoa; phylum Arthropoda; class Insecta; order Plecoptera; family Taeniopterygidae; genus Brachyptera; species Brachyptera risi. The sequence continues at coordinate 27,606,157 of OZ023335.1, read as the reverse complement.
CCACAAGGGCAATCTTACCACCCCATTTTGATCATTTAAAACCAATGAACCTCAACACCAGGACTGCGCTGTCGGTGACCATAATTTTCCGCCGCAGATAAAAGTATTTCAGTTTCCGAAAGTCTGGAACACATTATAAGTAAAAACCGTTTCTGTGATATATATCCGGACATTATCAGCATTGGTATTGAGAGTAAACAAAACACACGAATGTTGATATCTTCCACTTTGAAATAATGTATCTCGGGCAATGATCACTTCTTTCCATTAAATATGTAATGAAAGTAAAAAATATCGTAGACAAAAATGAATACAATGAATCAAGCTAGGGGTTAGTTATTCAATGATCGGACCACCATTGAGCACTTCCAATCTATCGTTCTCTTTGGGTGGTCAAAACGCCCTTGTTGTGCCCTGTCCGAACGATCCTATACACCCCCATCTTGGTCTCATTTGAGAGCGAAGATTTTTTTATCAAATTTCGAAATTATTTTTTAAAAATTCGTTTTCCGCCTCATTGACGTCACAAAACCAAACATCCAATCAGTGAGGGGGGGGGGTATTTATTAGGGAGGGGAAGAACTTTGAAATCTCCAATTGTGGTAACTCAAGTTAATTTTCAGGATGGCAGAATGGCTAGCACACTGAACCGTCATCCAGTAGACCGGAGTTCGATTCCCACCATGATCGAACATCCTGACAAGATTTTTTGTGGTTTCCCTCTGTCGTTCAGGTCAATACTGGGATGGTTCCTCAACACTAGGCCACGACCGACTCCTTTCCACCATCCAAGAACACCTAATAAAATAACCTTTCATCTCATTATCCCATCATCTCTTATATCATCCACCGACGCCAATAGATCGTAACCATCAGTATAATGCGTCGTTAAAACCAATACAAATGAATAAATAAATACTTCCTCCGCCTCATTTGAGAACAATGATTTTTTCCATCAATTTTCGATATTTAAATTGATAATTATCAATCGTAGGCCTACATATAACCTATTATTTCAAAAAAAAAATCATAATAATACACTACTATTCAATATGATTGCCAATGACATCCTATTATTGTTTACACCACGATACTTGCCTCACACGATCGTCAGTCTCCCCTATCCATCACCACCAACGATCAGTAGTGTCGATCCGTCATTTCATAGACATTACTTACACAAACAAATCATGATAATATATTCTTTAGAATTACACATCATACCATGAATATATTTTTTCTAGATAATTAATTAATCAATAATAATGAATTTACGCCCTACTTTTATCTCCTCACCGACTGCGTACGAACGACTAAGATAATGACTATGCTTCTAACCACAAATGTCAATAAGTCAACGTCATTAGGTTGGCATACGTCATTGACTACGTCACAGTTTGTGAGATTTTATTGTTTCACACGAAGGTGCAGGTGTTGTTTGAACGTCGAGGGAAACGCTGTAGTTGTTGGGATGAGTAAGAAGGGTGACATATCATCGTGTAGGCTCTAAAAACGTGCTAGGATTGTTAATTAACTGGGAAAACGCCATACATGCGTTGTTAGACGAGCAGATAGTGATAGTATGTTGATTTTTTTGCCAAACTTTTGACTACCAATTGGGTGACATTCAAGTTATGAATGGGTAAAAACTGCTTCGAGTGGTGCCAATTCAGCACATTTTATATTTTTTCTCCAAAATGGCCGACCGATCAAGCTGAGAATTTCCAAAAATGTGTATCAGAATGTAATTCAACTTTACACATAATTAAATTTGCTTTGAAAATATTTTTTTTTCCGTCGTGTTATTCTAATGGGTATTTTTGAAATTTCTAAAATTCATAAGAATAAGAGTTATCACCCGATAATGCCACAAAACTTTACAGAGCACAAAACTATACAAATCTGAGTTAGATGAGGAACCATGATGAAAAAAAGTTTGGAGTTGAAAGCTGTAGCCGTTTGACCTGTGGAGAACCGACAAAGAAACATAAAAAAATAAAAAACATAAAAACGAACACCAATTTTTTTCAGTATGTCAAATTGAATTCTTGCTAAAGCTCGTCTAATGAATGAACCGAGTGGTAAGCAACCCTGATTGACCTGATTCCAAATTTCACGGGATTTCAGGAAGATTTCAAGAAGATTCCGAAGGAATTCCAGGAAGATTCCATGACAAGTGTACACCAGATTTCACGAGTTGGTAATCCCTCGGGATGAACTGTCTATACAAACACAGACAGCCTTCGAGTTTTATTCAACCTTCGTTCATTTTCGGAGGAATCATTTATTTCCACAGTCTGTGTCTACCTAAGCACTTGACAGATGACAGAGTCATATTAAGGGCTTTCCAACTAGATAGCTCAAAGGTCAATTTTTCACGTGAAAAGTTGAAGTGAGCCACACAATTGATTGATTTCTGAATGATTTTTCATTCATTATTCAACTGTTTCCTATATGGTAAGCTGGTAAACAAACAACATATTTTCTAAAGCTTTTTATTATCGTTTTTTCTCAAATCAAAATTCAATTACTTGCACTTCTCGTCTTTATACCTTCATTTCGGTCCATTTTACTGATATGGTGCAAGAGGAGAAACTCGTAATATTGTCAAATGGGTGCGCCTGCTGTCACAAGCCAAATGGTAGGACAGAATACGAATATTTTGTCAGAAATCATCAACTATGATGTCAGTTTAAACGCCGCCCTTACCGTTTGGCTATTATACCATTTTATTATTTTATTATTTTATTATATTCGTCATTTTACTCCAAATGCTGTATAGTTTTGAGGCGAAATCGTTTAACTGAATAATAACTAAATAATAATAACTGAACTAAAACTGAAAAGACTCAAGTTCACCGAAGTCGAAAAAAACAATTTTTTTCTCTCTATTTTCCGAGCACAAACTAATCAAACGAAAGTACAAATGCAGTTTGAACTTGGCATACACATGTGTTATTATATTTCACTCCAAATGCTGTATAGTTTTGAGCCAAAATCGGTTGCACCACTCTTAAGAATGAGTGTTCCGAATTTTCCAAAAATCTCTCGGAAGAGAAAATTCTTACAAAAAAATGTCTTCGAATATATACTCGAATTTTGCAAAATTCAAGTTTCATAATAACATTCGTTATTCCAAAATTGCACGATAAAAAAATCAGTCAATGAAATGGAAAAGAATGTATAATGTAAGGCCCTATTTTTCCATAATCATTTTCATATATATATTATTTTTCATTAAAAATATATAATATATATATCCAAAAAAAAAAAAAAAAAATATATATATATATATTTTTTACTGTCACAAATTGAATTATACAATAGAGTAATACAGTTTGAACTCTCGTCCACTAAGCCATAAATGGCTTATCTGTGGTTTGAACGAATAAAAAATAAAATGAATTACACTGTGATTTACTATGCTAGGCTAATATTTAATAAACTCATATTAAAACATAATTCACTTCGATAGGTTAAATGATAATGAGCATGAAAATTAAAATAAGGCAACCAATGGGAAACTAAATCTAGAATTTCCATATTGTATCAACATATTCTGTGATTGACCCTAACAAAGATTAAAATTAATGACAAAAAATATGCGGTACCATAAGTAATTAACGTGGACACTGGATTATGTGAATTAAGCCATTTCTGAATTAAGCCATTCAGAAACCTTTTACCAAAATAGCAACAGGTATCACAGATTGAATCATAAGCTATTAGAATGAGCAATCAATTGAAATATTAGAAGGAGTAATCAATAAAACGGGAAGGCCGTGACATGATTGTATCGAACTCAAGGTGTCAATAGCTTCCTATCACATTTCAAAACATACTCATCCCTCACACAACAATGCATACTGCGTTTCCTCGGTAAAACACACAATCTAATCTCATTCATATGAATGTACAGTTCCAGTTGGAATAATAATAACAAAAAATTAATTAACATAATTTGAAGCATCTTTATTTTATAATAGCGCTGTAATTAAACACACGGCACGAATTAGTGCGGACTTTCCCGACTGGTTTTGTTACGCCTTCGTTAATTACATTCTCACCAAGTGACGTCTTGTCGATCAGAGAGACGTCTGCTTTATCGACATAAGAAGTAATGATAATTTTAATTCCATAATTAAAATGTGTTTTTTTTTGTAATTGTATTCACAAGGGTTCTCATATGTGTTGTATAAATGTATTCCATTTGATATATGGAATATATTTTTATATATTTGATATATTGATTATATATATATATATATATATATATATATATATATATATATATATATATATATATATATATATATATATATATATATATATATATATTTGATAGATTTGATATATTTTTATATATGGATTATGGGGTGGTAAGATCGCCCTTGTGGTGCCCCGTCCAAACGATCCTATCTTTCATCCATAGCCTTAATTGGGGAACAATGATTTTGTATCAAGTTTCGATGTTATTAAAAAAAAAAAAAAAATTTGATATATTTCGAAGTATCTTCAACTGTTTATATCGTGAGCTTTCTGAAAAAAACTCAGTAATTCTTTTTTTTTCACTATTTGAGATAGCACAACCGATAATTTGGTTTTTATCAATTCTATTAGGAGATTTTTTTTTTTTAATAACATCGAAACTTGATACAAAATCATTGTTCCCCAATTAAGGCTATGGATGAAAGATAGGATCGTTTGGACGGGGCACCACAAGGGCGATCTTACCACCCCATTTTGATTATTTGAAACTAACGAACTTCAACACCAGGACTGCGCTGTCTGTGATCATAATTTTTCGCCGTAGATAAAAGTCTTTCAGTATAAACACAGGAATGAAAAAAGTTGACGAGTTTTCGCAGAAAGCCCACGGTATAAAAAATGAATATGTTAAAAATGTTTATTTTGAGTATCCTCGTATGTTATTTTATGATAATAATTTCTTCACTAAAAATTTGAAAATGTAAAATCGTTGGATGAAAAAATAAATAAATCAATATAAATAGATAGAAATAGGTTGTTCTGATTTAAATGATCATAATGAGTGATATGCATGCATGGTTTTAATTAATAGATAACCATCAAGTGGGCCGAGTGCATAGTAACACGGTTGCACGGTTTTTTCCGTCCGTCAAGTCAGGTTAACCGGTCAGAAGCGTCACGGAACGATTTTGACAGTTTCACGTATAACTAACCGCGGGAAGAAAATAAAAAGTGTAACGTTGTTTTACTATGAAGCAATCTTTGAACGGTTGGACGTTTTTTCTGATCTGGTATATAATTATTATTATTATCATTATTTATATAGCAATTCTGCCATATTTCTTCTCCAGATAACATATATACATGAAGCGAACTATATACTATAAACTATGCCATAAATTAATGACCTTAATTGACGACTAGTGATTGACCCGCCCATGAACGTCACAAAACAAAACATCCAATCAAATGGGCTTTGTAATGTGCAAAATTTCACATTATCCTATCAGAGTATCTCTGAATGCCCACATAAAGTATAGATCTAGGTGGCCTGGCAATTAGTCACGCCTATCACTAGTGGTCAATTGGGAAACCATGTTTTTTTTCAAGTTTCGATGTTATTAAAAAATATATATATATATATACTATCGAACCAAATTGACTCAATATAACGTGATTATAAACAGCAATAATAACTTAATATGTGATGGAAATAATTAATACATTTGATTCAAATTATTCCAGAAATGCACAATGTCATTCAAATCTGGAACGAATTTTCCTCACCCAATCAATTGGGTTTGTAAACAGCTATTTTAACATAAACATAAACATAAACAGCTGGTTGGTGGTTGTTTCAGGAATGCGATTGTATATTTTATTTATCTATTCGATCCAAAGATTTGCACATTGCACAAATATAGGAAATATAAAAACTTACAACTGGATATAAAAATGAGTAGATAGAAGAATGTGATTAAAAAGACAGAATCATATATATATATATATATATATATATATATATATATATATATATATATATATATATATATATGTATATATATATATATATATATATATATATATATATATATATATATATATATATATATATGTATATATATATATATATATATATATATATATATATATATATATATATATATATATATATATATATATATATATATGAAAATATATATATATATATAATATATATATATATATATATATATATATATATATATATATATATATATATATATATATATATATATATATATGTAATGGTGCAATGATGGTGATTTTGAAGTTGGGAATTCGTTGAGGTCATAGAAGGCCGGGGTTCTGGAGTAGGTTGTATTTGAAAGATGAGTTTGGTGAGGCTATCCGTACACCTTTAGGAATGAATTAAGTCGTCGATAAACTATGTGAAAGCTCTGTCAATAATCAATATATGTACCACCCTCATTGGTATCTGACGAATATTGCTACAAGATAGTGATCAATAAATATCAATAAGACACCAAATTACCAATGAGATACCAATAAGGGATGTATATTATTATTATTATTGTTATTATTTATTTGATACACAATACATTATAATACATATGCATTTTAAATGTTGTGTATCGCTGGTGGTAAGAATAGAGCAAGCCCCGTAACAACATGTGCCTTACCACCAGCCTAAACTAAGATAACTAAATTAACATACTGGAATAATAAAATATAACATTTAGGGAATAGAAAATTGGAATAAAATAACATCATGGAGTAATATGATGTGAAAAAACAAAACAAAAAACATATAAATATCATTATAAAAAAAAGAAATTAAATACAATTTGAAAAAGATGAATGCACACAGTCATGTGGGGCCAACTTCATTTTCACGCAGTAAATCTGCTCTTAATAACATTTTAAATTTGGAAATATCATCTTCTTGACGGAATTTTGATTTGATTCGATTGTAAATCAAATCAAAATTCCGTCTAGAAGATATATATTGAGAGAGAGTTTACAAAGATTATCGACAACACAATTTTTTCCAAACGTCTACGAATATACAATCGCATTCCTAAAACAAATACCGCATCAAGAACAGCTGGAAGTCATAGGAATGCTTGTTCCAAATTACTATTTACATGCAGGAAATTTGTCAATTCACGTACCACGCCAATTTGTGTGTGTTGTGTGTGTGAGGGGGGGAGGGGGGGAGGGTGGAGTTTTGTTTTGGTGTTTTGGAGGGATTTCAATCCCAACCAAGGTCAGAGCACCAACCTCCAACCCAAAAACACTTTCTACACAAATATTGGAAATGGTACGCGTGATTGCCCAATTAAAATAATATTGTTGTGACTCACCTTTTCTCCGGAATTGTTGCCTGTAAGTCTAGGGTTGTTAGGCCTAGCTGATAGAATCCTCGGTAGCCTGGGGAGGGGGTGGGGGGGGGGGAGGTATTGAATGATCCAAAAAATGAGTGAAAACACCACGTGGTTCAACAGAAATATATTCAATTAATTGAATATAGAGGAGCTCGAGAATGAATCTACGAAAAGTCGACAGATTTTGAGGTTTTCTTACGAATCCGCGATGCAATCAAGTAATCAAATAGAATATTTACACTGTCACTTGACTCACTTTCGAATCTATTTTAAACTCTATACTCGATATTAGATTACTAGATTCTACCAAATTCACTAGATTCACTAAATTCACTAGATTCACTAGATATTCTCATCATACTAGATTTCAAACTGTTGCCCTTTGAATCCTCGATGTAACAAATGACGAAAAAAAAAATTAATTTTGATTAAATTTAAATTAATTGTCAATTTTCACTTTCGAAACTACTCATAACTCTATACTCGATACTCGATTCGAAGATTCATTAGATTCACTAGATTCACTGAATTCACTAGATTCACTGAATTCACTAGATTCACTAGATTCACTGAATTCACTAGATTCACTGAATTCACTAGATTCACTGAATTCACTAGATTCACTGAATTCACTAGATTCACTAGATTCATTATATACCAGATTTAGAACAGTACCCCCCGCAAATCCCCGATTCAACGAACGAAGACACAAAAAAAAAACACTTGAATTGTTAATTGATTAACTTTCAAATCCACATGAAACTCACTACTCAAGGTTCGGACACAAGCGTTGCTTGAACTGAACTAGCTCCCCCCTCCCTTCATCCCCTTGTCTACACATGACGTGTCGCACCTACCCTCACAGTGTGGCTTGTCTCGAGAGGAAGGGGGGGGGGAGGGGGGGGGTGTAAGGACATCACAACCCTGAAACTAGATATTTAGATGAGCTTTAGCGAGGATTCAATTTGACATACTGAAAAAAATTGGTGTTCGTCTTTATGTTTTTTTTTTTTCAATGTTTTTTTTTGTCGGGTCTCCACGACAAAAACGGCTACAGCTATCAATTTCAAACTTTTTTTCATCATGGTTACATATCTAACTTAGATCTGTATAGTTTTGTGGCATTATCGGATATCAACTTTTTTTTTATGAATTTTAGAAATTTCAAAAATATAACAAAAAAAATTATTTTCAAAAAAAATTGAAATTTTGTGTGAAGTTGAATAACATCTTGATACACATTTCTGGAAATTCTCAGCTTGATCGGGTCAGTCATTTTGAAGAAAAAACATGAAATGTGCTGAATTGGTACCACTCGAAGCCGTTTTCACCCATTTATTGATGAGCTATCTACGAAGTCTCCATCCCACTCTTATAGGGCTTTGTGTGTTTTTTTTTTTTTTTTTTTTTTTTTTTTGTAAGCACTCCACAGGTCGCAAGGGTTGACTGATCGACATGAAAATTTTTTTGTACACGCAAACTCATTCAACTTAGAACTGTATAGTTTTTGGAATGGATCGGTCGGACCGATTTTGAGAAAAATCATCTCAAAGTTCCTAAAAACCCATAAGATTTGGCTGGGCGGAAAATGTTGAAAAATGAAATCTCTCCAAATGAGATGAATTTTTTTCAAATGTGTATACATAGATTTTACACATTATCACGATTTTTTAAGCAATTCCAATCAGCCGTTTTGAAGAAAAAAAATAACTGATAATATTCATAAAATATATCATAAAAATTGTGACAGAATTGAGTTGTCGAGATTCACTGCTTTCTAGATTCAAGAGTTGACCAACAATGAAGTATTTTTTATATGCGTCAAGGTGTGTAGAATACCAGAGTCAATGAAGTGGCAAGAGTAGAACTACTTTAACGACTCTTATAGCTTATTCAGATATCAAGGTGTGTACAATACCAGAGTCGATAAAGTAGCACATGTGGGACTGTTATTATACCTTATCTCGCTCATCTTACAATGCATATTTCGTGTTTGACTAGTAATAGTATGTCGACTTTTTTGCCAAACTTTTGCCTACATTCGCCAATTGGGTGACATTCAAGTTAGAAATGGGTGAAAACTGTTTCGAGTGGTACCAATTTAGCACATTTTATGGTTTTTCTTCGAAATGGCAGACTCGATCAAGCTGAAAGTTTTCAGAAATGTGTATCATATTGTAACTCAACTCAACGCAGAATTTCATTTTCTTTTCAAATAAAAATATTTTCTTTTTTTCCGACGTGTTATGCTAATGAGTATTTTTGAAATTTCTAAACTTCATTAAAAAAAAGTCATCATACTTTAATGCCACACAACTATGAAAATCCAAGTTAGATGAGGAACCATTATGAAAAAAAGTTTGAAGTTGATAGCTGTAGCCGTTTGACATGTGAAGAACCGACAAAAAAACATGAGAAAAAAAAAGAAAAAAAAACAACAACAACGAACACCAAGTATTTTTGGTATTCCAAATTGAATCCTCGCTAAAGCTCGTCCAATTAATTGGGGAACAACGTTTTTGTATCGAGTTTCGATGTTATTTAAAAAAATGACGTGGTCATCACCGATTCTCTAATTTATTTAAAATCTTATTTAAAATTATTATTGATATTTGATTTAATTTATTTAATTTTCAATTCTAATTTTGATTTTGAATATTCAATTCATAATAATTCAAAATTAATATTCAAAATCTTATTTAAAATTATTTAATATATTTAAAAAATTTAAATATTCAAATATTTCAATTTATTTAATATTTATATTAATTAAAATCGATTATTCAATTTGTTAAAATCGAGTGATGTCAAGGTCATGACTCGTGAAAAGGGTCAGGGCCTAGAGCACAAAATAATTAATTAATTATAATTCTCAAAATCGAGTTGATGATTTCTAGTTTTCTGTAAAATGTAAAAGATAAATTTTGTCATTATTGTTTCGAATCTATTTTCAGGCTTGTGATGTCCTTTAATTTATACAGTCAAGTGTCAACCACTCACAGACATAATTTTTGTATTCATTTATATTGTGTTTGTGAAAATAAAAAATACAAAAATAATCTCAACTCAAAAATGGGACCCCACAAAGCTTATATTTCCCTGAATGGACCACCATGTATTCATTGTTGACATGATAATGACTGGGAAAATTTATATTCAAATTTGGATGAATTTGATTGTCAATATTCCCTCATTTTCCCTTTAATGATCAAAATTTAAAAAATTATTGAATTAATGAATATAATTTAAAAAATAAAAAATAGAAAATATAAAAATATATATAAAAATAAAATATAAAAAATGAAAAATAATTAAAATTTTCCCGTTAATAATGATGATAATGATAAAATGATCAAACTCTATGAAAGATTCCGATCGACCGTCTCCATCATTGTTCAGTATCAACAATTAGGAGTTTCGATTTTGATCACGTGACATGTTTATTTATAAGATTCCGACGTCTGAGCTTGTATCCACGAAAGACGAAGGTTTCGATCGACCGTTCCTCATATCACACACCACTAGCGCACGGGTGGTTCGAGTCTTCATCTCTCTTGTATAAATTGTATTCACGAGAGATGAAGGTTCCGAGCAACCGTCCCACCTATCTCATACAACTAACACACGGGTGTTCCGAACCTTCATCTCTCATGACCAGAAATGCATAAAATTTACTAATGAATACCTGTAAGAGAAAAACCTTGACCAGAAGTAACATTGAATGCATAATATTTACATTCGAGTAATGACGGATCGAAACCAACGTCCGTTTATGATAATAAACCGAGAAAACGGTCGACCGGTATATTCAATTGAATGACTTGGGATTCCCCAAGTGGTCTAGTTATAAAAGTATATGCTTGTATCCACGAGAAATGAATGACCGAATCACCCGATCGCTCATGTTGTGGGATAGGAGAGACGGTCGATCGGAGCCTACATCTCACGTGGATATAAATACGCAATTTTTTTTTCTTCTAGTCACATTTTGTTCAGTAATTTGTTTTGATTTGCGAAGAATGTGAAAAGATTAAATGTCGGAGTGAAAAGTTGATCACACATAGTCACTGGAGATAATGGGAAGTCGACAGTGACGTTCTAGTTACAGGTGGATATTTCCAGACTTGAACGATTACAATCCAATCAACGTCTCACTGAGACGAGTGGCCGAGTGGTTAATACAATAAACCGTTATTCAGGAGACCGGGGTTCGATTCCCGCCATGGTCGACCATCCTGACAGTGATTTTCCTCTGTCGTTCAGGTTGATACTGGGATGGTTCCTTAACAACAGACCACGACCGATTCATTTCCGCTATCCAGAAACACCTGATGAAATAACATTTCATCTCATAATCATTCACCGACGCCAATAGATCGTCATCAATAGATAGATTAGATAGTCAATCATAGTCAACCAATACCAAATATCCCAATAGATAATCCATATATATATATATATATATATATATATATATATATATATATATATATATATATATATATATATATATATATAGTCCAATGCCAATAGACAGTGATCAGTAGAGTGCGTCGTTAAACCAAATAAAAGAATAATAATGATACAAAACTAATATTTTGTTACTTAGTAACTTATCATACCGTTCCTGGAAAAAAGATATGATATCAATATTACAGTACTCAATATTTACCATGTCTAGCCACGGTCCCCTAAATGACGTTTAGCCACGATGTAGTGATACCAACCTAATTCATCATAATATAAAGAAGGTGACCCAACTCACATACTGATAACATGGAAGGCATTTGTGGTTTCTTGCGGTCAGTTCAGAACCAAAGGTCCCGATTGCCTGTCACGATTTAGCGGATTCCTTTGTGAACTAGAGAGTGGCTACGGTATCGGTGACATTGTTGAACTTAGACAATCTATAATTTTTGTGAAAAAAATGCACAACTGCGAACATTATAATTCTACTGGGCCGTGTATAGCATTGTTGAAGATTGTTGTTTTATATAGTTCAATATATTTTTTTCAAAGGTGTTTTATTTGAAGTATAGGCTTCTGTCAAGTGACGTCACCCATTGTTGGAAGAGACAGACAACAATGTCCACCAGTTGGAATTGACCAGTCAGAATGTTTGATAGTCCACCAGCTCACTGTGTTGCTATGGTAACTATAGGCTTCTGTCAAGTGACGTCACCCATTGTTGAAAGAGACAAACAACAATGTCCACCAGTTGGAATTGACCAGTCAGAATGTTTGGTAGTCCACCAGTTCGCTGTATTGCTATGGTAACTATAGGCTTCTGTCAAGTGACGTCACCCATTGTTGGAAGAGACAAACAACAATGTGCACCAGTTGGAATTGACCAATCAGAATGTTTGGTAGTCCACCAGTTCGCTGTATTGCTATGGCAACTATAGGCTTCTGTCAAGTGACGTCACTCATTGTTGCAAGAGACAAACAACAATGTGCACCAGTTGGAATTGACCAATCAGAATGTTTGGTAGTCCACCAGTTCGCTGTGTTGCTAATTGCTATGGTAACTATTGTTCGTCAATTGTTACTTGACAGAAGCCTTTACATAATACATGAGGAATTACAGTTATAAGAAATTTACAGTATTTATTTTTCACATTGATCACATTTATGTACATGGTTAACATCAGCACACCCACCTTTCATTTCATTTCATTCATTCATTAATCCATGTTGATCGTTGCATATAAATGTGCGAACAATATATGGCAAGTCATTAAAATACAGCAGTTTAAAAATAATAGCAGAGTAAGTGTTATTTTTATAAATACTTAACACATACACATTGTCCAATAAATGAAAATTACAATGATAAGATGAAATAATTAACTATAGATGAATATGAATGTGAGAATACTAGTGATTCAAGTGATTTACTAGTGATTGGTATAGATAGATCAAAATCTGGAAAAAAAAACTGAAAATGAAAAAATATTGTGTTCCTTGAATTATGGTAAGATCCAATTAAATTAATGGATAATAAATTCAATTCAAATCATGTAACAGTGATGTGATCAACAGTTTCTATTCAAATAATTCCTGATTTCCCATGAGTGGAAAAGAAATCGAATTTTGCATATCGATATCAGCATGCTAGTATTATTTTTCTCATCATGAGCAGTTACATTTGCGATATTCCAAATGGAACAAGAATAATTTCGATTTGATTAAATTCGTAAAACTATCATAGCATAATTCCCATGACATGAATAACCGTCAAGAGTATAGGCCTATACATTTTTCTTTCATATTGAGTATTAACAACGCACTGTAATGATGACTGAGATCTATTGGCGTCGGATGAATGATTAATGAGATGATGGGATGATGAGATGAAGGTTTTTATGGGTAATGGGAAGGATAGTGGAAAGGAAGCGGTCGTGGCCAATATTGTGGAAACCATCCCGGCATTAGCCTGGACTACAGAGGGAAACCACGAGAAACCCCTGTGAAGATGGACGGTAGCGGAGATCGAACCGGGTCCGATGTGTCCCTTACCTCCCGGATCACATGGAGCAAGTGCGTTAACCAGTACGTTTCATGTGCCGGTATATATATATATATATATATATATATATATATATATATATATATATATATATATATATATATATATATATATATATATATATTTGTATATATATATATACATATATATATATATATATATACTATACATATATATATATATATATATATATATATATATATATATATATATATATATATATATATATATATATATATATATATATATATATATATATATATATATGCATATATATATATATATATATATAATATATATATATATATATATATATATATATATATATATATATGTATATATATATATATATATATATATATATATATATATATATATATATATATATTATATATATATATATATATATATATATATATATATATATATATATATATATATATATATATATATATATATATATATTGGGAATACAATTATTTTCGGAAATATCATGTTCTTCGGTTGATTCATAAATAAATATTATAAATAAATAAACTGGGAGACCATGATATTTCCAAAAATGATTTCATTCCTCATAATATCAACCATGAAAGTCTAATGAATGAATAAAAATGAAAAAAAAATGAATATATATATGTATATATATATATATATATATATATATATATATATATATATATATATATATATATATATATATATATAATAGTTCAATGCTTCTCGGTATTAATTAGTGATAGGCAGAATCAAATCGAACACACTTCCATATTCGAGTTGATCTGTGATTTTCATGGTAATTATTGCTTTCAAAGACGAAATTTAATTAATTTAATTTAATTTTTTTAAATCAAATTTAATTTGAATAAAATACCCTTTAAAAAAAATTATGTCATTCAAAATCATCAAATAATGATACCAGTTCTTATTTATACAATCATAAGAGCTTCACATTTATTTGAGGACGATTTTGCTATAAATATAATGTCAATATATAATATAAATATATACATTTTTTTTTTTTTTAATAACATCGAAACTTGATACAACATCATTGTTCCCCAATTAAGGCTAAGGATGAAAAGTAGGGATCGTTTGGACGGGGCACCACAAGGGCGATCTTACCACCCCAAATATATAATGTAAATATATATGTAAATATAAATATATAATATATAAATATATATATTGTATGTAAATATATAAATATAATGAATATAATAAATATATATTAATATAAATATAAATATAATGAAATTATTCACCAGCAAATGATTCAATCCAATTAGCATCATTTTCATCATCACTTATCGTGAGTTTCAATTGTGTGCCATCACCACGCTTTCATCGGACAATAAATATTATCAATTTATTCAATTGAAATTTCTCACTCTTCTTCTTCTGATTTAAAAATCATTTCAATATTTTGATGTGAATTCTATATAAAATTGACCAATAAGGAACCACAAGGTGATAGTGAAAATAAAGCAAATGAACATCAACTAGGATTGTAATATAACTGGGATGCAATCCATAAAATACGGCACCTCCACCGACATTGAATATCTTTTCATTTCAACACAATTGATTGATTATATGTTTCAGTATTTGCTGAGGTCTTCCAGATGGTATTATTAAGACGGAATGATAATACATGATAAAATACATAAAATAAAATACATAAAATACATAAAATACATAATAATACATGATAAAATGATGAATTATTGAACATACTTTGAATTGTAAGCTAATGAATTCATATATACAATAATACAAAAACTTTTTTTTTTATTAATAACATCGAAACTTGATACAAAATCATTGTTCCCCAATCAAGGCTATGGATGAAAGTTAGGATCGTTTGGACGGGGCATCACAAGGGCGATCTTACCACCCCATTCTGATTATTCAAAACTAATGATCTTCAACACCAGGACTGCGCTGTCTGTGACCATAATTTTCCGCCGCAGATAAAAGTATTTCAGTATAAACACACGAATGTTGATATCTTCCCCTTTGAACTAAGTCTCTTGGGCAATGATCACTTCTTTCCATTAACAGCAGATGTAAAATTGATCATTATACAAAATGCACAAATTAAATTAGTGATAGGCCTATAATGTTATAATTCGGTCTATCGCTCTACTAATTAATGGTCGTGGCCAATTAGTACTTCATCCAAGCGTTTCATCCAAGCGTTTCATCCAAGCGTTTCATCCAAGCGTTTTTTTCCAAAAACTGATCGATTTCTAAATGAATAACATCTATGTATTATGTAATTGTGTTTTTCCATTCGCTATTATCATGAAATATGATATGGATATATATAATTTTTCAAATTCAACACAATTAATTGTGGGAAAACAACTCAAGTGACATTGCTTTTAAATCAATTCAGTTGAAAACCGCAATATTCATACATAACTCACATATAACTACATGGAATATTCATACAATACATTAAACGATCTGTATTTACATAATGCTAGTGGTTACACATTGACTGCTGAAGGATCCACCTTCGATTCCCGGAAGAGATCAAATGTAGACAGTAAAGACGTCTATATTCATAGACAGTACTTTTCCGATCTTGTAATGGCTGGAATTGTGGCGCCATAATGGTGATATATTTGTTCTACTAAACCACAGAAATGTTCATGTTTGATAATATGTGATATTTACTGGGAAAATTGAATGAAAGTCGACACGTGACCTTGTAAACTGTATAATTGGATGATTAGATGAGCGTAGCGAAGTCTCCATCCCACTCTTATAGGGCTTTGTCTGTGTTTTTTTTTTTTGTTAGCACTCCACAGGTTGCAGGGGTTGACTGATGAACATGAAACTCTTTCTGTATTTGTACACTTATCCAACTTGGAAATGGATATTTTTGGGGTCAGATCGGTCAAAACCTTCATGAGAAATATCACATCAAAATTTCTAAGAACTCCGGAAGATTCGGCAGGGCGGGAATTCTTGAGAAACTAAATATTTAAAAAAAAATATTTGAAATGCAATTCGGATCGACCGTTTCAAAGAAAATAATTCAATATATGTTTTTTATCCAACGAATAGATGTAAATAATAGCAGAACCATATTGTTGTGATTCACTGCTTTCTAGATTCGATTTTCACCAATTTTTTTTATTGGATTCAAGGTGTGTAGAGTTTTCAACCATGCCAAAGTCAATGACTGACTTTATGTTGATAAAGTTTATGAATAATGAACTGACTGTCCATATGATCTGTATTCTATATATTGTTGTTATTTCAATGATAACTTGTAAATCCTTCATTGAACAAAAATAAAATGAAATGAAATGTTAACAGTTGAAAGTCATAGAATACTCTACACTACTGAAAGGTGGAATCAATTGACAACATATTAAACCGAGCAATTATTGCCAATAAAAGAGAGTCAATTGGTCGTTATGAAGATTTAATAGTGCACTCATCGGCTGTTGTCGGAGCTGCCAATAGAGCAACTGCATGCAATTGTAAGATGGCGTGGGATGGAGTCAGGATTGGCACAATGTCAAACATTGCTGAATCATGTCGCTACAAGCCTCTTCATCAGCATATGTACAGTACTCTAGGAAGAGCAGACAGAATCCGAATGTATATATATATATATATATATATATATATATATATATATATATATATATATATATATATATATATATATGTATGAATGTATAAATGTATATATAGATATATGAATGTAAAATGTGTATATATATATATATATATATATATATATATATATATATATATATATATATATTTATATATATTATATATATATATATATATATATATATATATATATATATATATATATTTATATATAAATATATATATATATATACATATATATATATATATATATATATATATATATATATATATATATATATATAAATATATATATATATAAATATATATATATATATATATATATATATATATATATATATATATATATATATATATATATATATATATATATATATATATATATATATATATATATTTATATATTTATATATTTATATATATTCGTGTGTGTGTGTATGTATACGACGACAAAGTTTGTTGAAATGCTGTCATAGGTGCGTGCTTTCATACTCGAGGCCTACCACTGAAGACTACTTCACCCGACCCGGTAAAAGTGTTCACTTCCTCAACATTCCTTCTCTTGCTCCTAGATAGAAGCACACTACAAGTACTTGAGAGCCGTGACGTCATCATAGTAAGAATCACGGCTTGCTGGATACACGGACACGATCCAAGGACAGTCGACATCGAGTGACGTCATGAGTGACGTAGACGAAGAAAACGTCACGACCGAACGGATTTGTACAACGGCGGGGGAGATGGAATGAGCGTCAAATGGGAAAACGTCACACGATTTATGTAATATGTTCTTTGCAGAACTTGGGTTCGAAGAGCGATTTGACGTCAATTCAGTGAAATGAAGTCAAAAGATTTTTTGACGTTATTCCACTGGATTAACATCAACTGACTTTATATCACTGAATAACGTCAAAATAATATTTGACGTTGCTCCGACTGGAATAATGTCAGAATGAATTTTGACACTTCACCGCACTTTATCATTTCTCCCTATGGGAAAAACAGGATTATGATTTGCTTTCATCCCGAGAAATTGAAAAAATGGTGTCGGCTCTTGCTTCTCATTCCACTTTTCCCCATTGAGTTAGAAATATCGGTCCTTACTTGCCTCGGATAGGTTCGAATCAGGCATATTGTGATCACTCAATGATGTATATCTATACTGAAAAATGAAAGGAATTCCAACTTTGATAGGATGTTTAATTCGCTGGTACAATCAAGAAATTAATTGAACAATGTCATCTACAAACGTTGACAATTAAAGATTTTTCAGGGAGTGATATTCATAGATTTGGTTCTAAACACGGATTTTCTTTTTTTTTAATAACATCAAAACTTGATACAAAATCATTGTTTCCC